>JAABNX020000045.1:19584122-19596595 GCA_015163995.2 Mormyrus lacerda
ACCTTGTGCTGCAGCCTCCACGCCCCCGCGCCCCCCCACCCCCAATCCCATTCTCAGACACACTGAGGGGGTGCACCATCTGGTCAGCTTCCTTAGGGTTATGTGTCACTTGGGCGCCTTTGACCCCAGTGAGCTAATTAGCACCCCTCCCCACACCCCCACGCACTGCCCAGAGCTTGCGTCTTTATGTTTCACCTGTTCACAAACATCGCATCCAAATTGACTTTTTCTCCTGTGGTTCCTCCAGTGTTCCAGTGAAGTGGCTTTGCACTGACATCATCCTGTTTTTCCATATTATTCTGATGACTTAATATGACACAAAAAGTCCTGAAAATCAGTATTATACTGAAAGCTTATTTTTAGTGGGCTGTCCTGTCTAGACTCATCATGTGTAGTAAGTAAAACTGCAACTTGTGAGAGTCCCAGAAGCAGGAGGGCAGCCCTGGCATGTATTATTAATGTAAACCACACGTAGCATGTTGACGCCAGGCTGTGTCACGGGTGGAAAGAATCCTGCACCAATGTGTCCTCAAACAGAGACGCAAACCGACTCAGGTGGAACCTTCGCCGACAGTCTTGTACCTCCCCTGCTTACGCCCCCTGTTTCACACACACCTCAGGTCAGCTGATGGGATTCCCGGCTCACCAAACGCCACACCTGCAGGAACGGATTTCGGAGAAAAAAAGCACCTCTGCTTTGGCTGGTTCGTGCGGACGTGCCGCTATGGATGTGCATGAGTGCATTTGAGCTGGCAGTTGTGCCTTCGTGGGTAACTTTGAGCGTGTGTGCCTGATTTTTTATGAGCGCTCCAGCTGCTATACTCAGGATTATGTAGTTATGTGTGTGACTGTGAATTAGTGTGTTTGCATTGTGTAGGAGGGCTTGAAGGTTTCTTAGGGAGGAGATGTAAGAACTTTTTGTCTGCTCACCTTCCACCTCAGTCGAGCAACATGCTGTCAAAATTATTAGATATGAACTGAATTAGACTGAATATATTATTATTATTATTATTATTATTATTATTATTATTATTATTATTATTAGCCTATTATTTAACCCGAAAGATTTTGGAGGGTGTCTACGTGACTTCGGAGTTAGAGGCTGTTCCTCAGATGCTGTAATGCATGTTTTCTTAAACTCCGTAGTAAACAGCGCTATGATTAGTAGCGTTTGTCTTTCGTTAATAATGCGTCCGGTTATCCTTAATAAATAATGGTAGTAGTTTCCTGGAGTACTGGACGGTACTTCTGAGCCGCCCGCTGTTCCTTCTCTTCTGTGTCCTCCTTAAAGCTTGGTCTAGCTCAGTGGGGGCTGTATGATAGTTGACCCTTGTCATTTGTTATTAAACAAGGTTCCAAAAAGCAAAGTCTACCCCCATGTGAATCCTAGCAATCATCAGCTCGGTTTAAACTCGTCTTAAAATCCCTTTAACTATCCACTCAGGGCTGCCCATAATTCGTGTTGTTTTGGCTGTCCGCTGAGCTGGTTGGTGGAGAAGGAGTGCAGATTGATATTAAAAGCAAAACACGGCGGTCGGGTACACTGGGTATCCCTTACACACAAATTTCCGTAGGCGCCATGGGCCATTTGAAACCTTCGATATCCTATTAGTGAGGCAACTGTGCTGAAAGTCGGGACCCCCCTGTCATTTCCCGGCAGACTCTGTTCATTTTTGCGGGGCTGCTAAATTACATTGTCACATGCCTTATTGCCCTAGTTATATTCGTAAACAGACAGGTACTTCCTACCTTTCCGCATTGCTCAAATTTTTCTAACGCAATAAATTCAGCTGCAAATGCAGTAGTTTTCAAGCATCAGCAAATTATACTTACTTCAAACCCAGGGATATATGACGTGCTGAAAATCGTGCCAAGAGGACTGCTCTTAATAGAAAAAAAATATTTTGTGTATACGGGTAGCAATATTTAATATTATAAACCAGAAATTAACCTAAGTAAGCAATAATTAAAAGGACCATAAAATACACGAATTCATTTATCAAATATTAATGTAATTAGAGCAAAATGTGCTTCAAAATAAGCAGGAAATTAGAGTGAATGTTTTTCCAAAGGTGAAAGGAATGGCTTTTTGAATGGATTTATTTTTTTGTTAATTGATGTGGGCCTGTTCAAAAGCCGGCCGCTCCCAAACGTGGTTGGTGGATTCTGAAAATATATTCAAAATATATTATATTTTTTGATATATTTAGGCACATTCATTCATTGTAATTGTTCAATGAGCTGAAATAAACCTTGTTTAGAAATGAGGGAAATTTGGGAGGACGGTTCCCTCCCCTCATCACTAGTCACGCCCCCCTTAAAAATGAGATAAATTGACATTCCCAAAAGGAGGATAGCGGAACAACTCTGTCTAAAACACAGCAAGCACATGAATACCCGTCAAGTGGCTCCATTCGTTACTTCCCACCCAAATCCACATGTTCTGATTCTTTTGCCACTTTCTATTCCTCCTCGCCAAAATGTCCACTGGATCGATCAGTGATGTAGACGACTTCCACGAAGCGGAACTCTTGGATGACATTTTAAAACTGGGGTCTGGCAAGGACTCCGCGACGTCCAACGAAAGCACGGAGGAGAGCTCCAACTGCGAAAGTGGGAGCAGGCGAAAGGAGAGGGGAGCATCGGAAAAAAAGAGAAAAGCGTCCTCCAGAAAAAGTGCATTGAACGGGGTCGCGCACGAGGGCAAGCAGGTACAAAGGAACGCGGCGAACGCCCGCGAGAGAGCGAGGATGCGCGTGCTGAGCAAAGCATTCTCGAGACTGAAGACCACTTTGCCCTGGGTGCCCCCGGATACCAAACTATCAAAACTGGACACGTTGCGCCTAGCATCCAGTTATATCGCCCACTTAAGACAAATTCTGGCCAACGACAAGTACGAGAATGGGTACATCCACCCCGTTAATCTGGTAAGAAATCAAATGTATCCTTTATATTTCATTGACTATAAATTAATTGTTTTAGTAATTATTTGTGTTTGAAATGCCATCTTCAAAATTAGCTTTAGGCATATTTAATTGCGGGGTCAATTCATTTTAGCTACGGAGAATGTTTTCATTTTAATAGTATTCCAAGTGTTAAGCTATTAATTCTCCATTATTTAGAATCTTACAGCCACGTTTAATGCGTCCATAATTATACAAAAAAATACTTTTTTTTAATAAATCGAATAAAGCTGAAAATAACAATTGTATGTATCTGTGTGATATCAAATTCACCAAATTAACCGGAAAAACCATTTTATTATCTTGCATTTTGGGAAATTCTACGTTAAATAAGATCTAGCAAGCAGGAATACCCATTTTGCAATGGAAGACGCACACATTCCGGAGAAAGATTCCATAACAGAAAGCACAATTTTGTTTTTACATAGACTTTCTATCAAGCTGTAAATTGGTTTCATCTCAGGACATCAGCAATTATTATAGCCTATGTGGGTATAGAGTAATATAAGGAGGAAATAAAATTAAAAACAGAGTGTAACATCCAGAAGACACGAATGAATTATTACACTTGTTTGGAATACATGAAACTTCTTCACGTGGAGTCTGTGTTGTTTTTAAATGGCGCATAGTTGTACCACTCATCTACATTGATACGCACCTTAAAGCACAAGTAATACTATGCAGGATTTAAGGGTTTTAAAACATTATCTTGTTTGAAATGGTATCTATTTCCTTTCCTTTTCCCATTTAGACCTGGCCTTTTATGGTGGCTGGCAAGCCGGATAACGAGCTGAAAGAGGTGCTGAACACGACACGATTGTGTGGGACTACAGCTTCCTGAGACTTACAGACACGTTACAGTAACTGGGAATATTGTACAATTGTACATATTTCAGAGAAACACGTCTTTCCCGCGAGAGACACGAGAGAGGACGATCCAGGGAACCAAACCTTTTTAATAGTTCCTCAACCTGTCTATATTTAAAGTATTCACATTAAGCCTTGCTGGTTCAAGGGTTAATATTTTCTTCCTCCTTTCTTTTTTAACCATTTTAACATTTTAAATGCTTTATAAACTGTGTGACCTTATGTAGCCGCAAGTTTTTTTTAACAGGTGACGTTGACAGTCATCATTGTAAATAGAAGCACACGCAAAATCTATTGTCCTATTTTATACAGAAATTATGTAAATAAAATGTACGTGTATTAATAATGCCTTTCTTTGCACGTTTTATTTTAATTTGTGTAAACTTATTTCAGTTCCAGGTCTTAGTATCATTTCAGTTACTTTTCGTTTTTAACTTCCATTTTTTTCCTCCAAAAAAACTGGAAACCAAACAAAAGATAAGAATATTTATTCTCTTAATTAGAAGAGCTAAGCATGGTTTAGACCTACTATCTTCACGCGCCCGAACTCAGATAAACAAACAATGTAAAGTATACGCACGTATCCATAATCAAGTAGGCCTAATTAGATATCATTTAATACAATTAATATAAAATTAAAAATTCTAGTGTGACGTTCAATTCCATTGGGAATAATACTTCTAGAAAAGGCGAGTGTTTATTATTATAATCTGCACATTCTTTGGACCAATGGTCTGAATAATGTCGGGTTAATTATAGAACTGTTTTTATAGGAATATTTTTTAAGGTCAGATATTTTGAAAATTGTAAATCTATACAGCTCTTAATCCTGCGCCAGACTCGTTGTTTAATTCCGAAAGGTTATGACCGCGGTGTTTATACTGAGCAGACAGTTATTTATGCGGTACTCCTCAAAACCCGGGATTACAAGGGAAAGCTGAAGTCACCCTTTTCAAAAGCAGAGCGTCGTGCAGATGGCGTGAGGCGTCGCTTCATCTCGGGCCGAAACATCATCTAATGTTCGTTATGGCAAAAGTGTCGCCGACCAGTAGAATAGCGTAGTCGTCGTTGCTTCCCATAGGTATATTTATTTTTATTAATCTATTAATGACACCCTGGCCATAAATTTTACCAAAGCGTAATAACATATTCACTGGACATAGTTCGTTTTGTTAGCGATTTGCATTTTCATTAATTCGCAGAAAATCGCTGAAGCTTCAATAAATAAGGTTAAGTTTATATTTTAAAGAGGCGCATTGGATTTTGTAAACATCTTTGAATTAAAAAGTGTTTATTTATGCATAGTTTATTCCTTCTAATTTTAGAATCATGCTGTTTCGAGGCTAAATCGAACCTAGGCCTATTTTAGGTTTACTGCAAGAGTTCATAAAACATGTTATTTCTGTTTCACTATAATTAAATGAATATGTAGGACACTAAACTTGATCATGGCTACTCCGTTTGTCCGTTCTATCCCCAGATATTCAAAAAAATATATCTAAATTTTTTATTTTTGGACAATGGGTACAGCCATTAAAGATTGTTTTCCCCCAAAACCAATGATTGCATCATTTAAATAGATAGATAAAACACAATATTTCAATGACTATGCTATGACAACTCAGGAAATGTATTTAGGTAGATAACATCCTTTAAATGCGTGGGCTGGCAGGAGAAAACTGTAGATAATCGGAAAGGTTTGTAATTCTGAGGAAAAATACTCATCTGCAACGTAGCCGTTTCCGTACATGAGAATGAGCAGCTTACTGTAAGGACTGCATGATAAGTCAGTCTAATTAGTAAATCCTGAAAGAGAACTCATATTTAGTAAACAGAGGGGTCTTTTTGTCATTTGTCATATGAAATCTAGAATTAGCAACATAACATGAACAGCTGTTGGTCCGAAAGTAATGCCCAGCTTTTGGATTTCTTGATAAGGTTAAAAAAACGGTGAAAGTTTCACTAGCTCGAAGCAGGCTGTCTGCGCAGATCATCATCCCTCCGACTTCCTTTTAGAAGATCCCTTCTCTATACATCAAGCGGCGATGCGCCTACTCGCTACATCATCCTGGCCAGACCACCAGCGAGAAAATAAACTTGGATGTCTTGGCCCGGACCAGCTGCAGCTGCTTGGGCCCTGTGGAGGGGTGTGCTGGAGGAGGCGGCCATTAATGAGAGAGGGGCTGACATTCCCATGGAGCGAAGAGATGCTTAATTGTTCCGCTGGAGCGCAGCCAAAACGCTTTCAGATCCCGGACTTGGGAGAACACTTATGTGGGGCTGCTCTCAGAGTGATTTAACGTCGCCAGCTTGGTGTCCTTTCATTTTTGGGCTTCGGGATACTGTGGAAAATGTAAGCGCTGGAAAGATAGCCGGTAAAAACAAGCTATCTGCTCTGTGATATACAGTGTACAGTGTACAAAAAGGCATATGAACATAAACAGGACGTATGTTACACGTCACATAATGGCTTCTATTTATGCATAACTAAACATAAAGTGAACACGCCATCCCCTTTTTATCACCAGAGATGTGTGATCCGTTCCACTATCATGTTAGTTATGTGATTAATACAGTGTATAAAACACGTATACATTTAACAAATGTTTATTTTAACATGCCGACCGGATGACGCGTTCTTATATCTACAAAGACTGGCATCAAATAACGTCATACGTCCAAAGTTGATAATTCATCTTTTTTCTATTTCTGGTAATTTTCTTTTATTCTAAGCCCTGTGTTTCAAGTTCTTGCCCAGTCGCCATTAATAGACTATTCATAACATCTCCTGCTCCGTTTATGACACCAATGCGGTGGTAACGCACGTTCACGCCTCAATTTTTATCAGCGATTCTCAACCCATGGGTCGCGACCCAAATTTCCAAGAACCCAAACCACAGATGCTTAATTTAAAATTCACTGGCACATCCAATCAGATTTGTGCGTTACGCATTGATTGGCATATATTGCAGAGTGCAGTGCGCGCTTGATTACAGCATTAATGTAAAGCTGTACTTGATATAGGTTCGCTGACATTCCCATGGAGCGAAGAGATGCTTAATTTTTGAGCTGGCATGGCAAAGATTGGGTCGCGGTGCAAAAAGGTGTAGAACCGCTGGTATAGATCCAGGCAGCATCTTTCGCATGTCCTTGACAGTCGGGAGAAGTCTGAGAGCACAGGTACAAAACGCCATTTTACACATTTCACAATAAATGAAGACATTACTCGTCCCTCACGAGAAACGCTTGCATCAAAAATAACCATTAAAATAAAAAATTAAAAACTTAGCACTCGGGAATCTTGAAAAAATACAATTAGAGTAAAAACATTGATGATAACGATGTTGTAATCGATGGCAAACCTACTGACAAGTGGAAAGGTAGCAATTATATTTCAATGGTACCTATGTTCTGGTAAGTGTTGTTTTACCCCCCAAATTTTTATTCCTGTCGTCATAGAGGGTCGTTCGTTCCTGCTGTTGTTCGAAAAGTAAAATGTTGGAATAACATCGCAATAGTCGTGGGTTAATCTTGTAGAAAATGCATGTAAATCGCAAGACTTTTTTGGATGAAAGTGTCAAGTAAATGAAAAAATGCCCATGACATAAACACCAGTGTCAGTTCCTGGTGATCGAATGTTGTGGCATCAGCATGTCAAAGGTCGTCAATGTTTCTTCCACCAATCAATCGTCCTCCTGCAGTTCAACTTCTCTCATCATATGTTCTGTCTTCAAGATGAATAGGTACGGTAATAGTATGCTGCGTTCTCAAACTCTTTCACCAGTAAGGAACCAGTCAATTTCTCCATACTCCAGTTTCAAGCATAGAGATACTTATAAACAGAGACGTTAAGTTCCTGCTGTTATATTATGTACAATCTATTCATTACTATATTCTGTGTATCTATGCTTCTATCGTGTCACTGGTCCATTCAGACAAGTGTGATGCTGAGGTATCACTCACTCCATGGCTGCACTCAGGTTCTCACTCTTGAGGTGTTTGTTGTGTGGTGGGTGCAGCAACGCATCACACACATGCTCCTTACCTCTCCTCTTACCCAAGTAATTGTGTGCATACAGCCCCACCCATGTGTTTCATGTGACACTGCAGTCCGGGGGGAACGACGTCTCGTACCACTGTATACTTGTGTATGTCTAACACGACAATTAAGTCCCGCTAGACTTGACTTGAGACTCTCTGGTACACCTATTGTCCTAGAAACATTCCAAAGTGTTACATGGTCAACACATCTTTGTGACCCACATCATTATTATTATTATTATTATTATTATTATTGTTGTGTTTTTTGTTGCTCTGTCTTTCCTGAACTGGTTTTGTAAATCTGGCAGCAGCTGTCTTTCTATGTAGAGCCCAAGTCTGTGTTGAATTACCTTACATTAACATTAAAGTACTGATGTGATTTAGGTAAAACTGTACACAAATTACTCCTGCCACACTCAGTCTTCTGCGTGTGCATACTTCTTAAGAACACAGATATCACTCTTTGGTTGTGTGTCAGGCTCAGGAGTAAACTATGTCTGTGAATGGAAGGATTTATAAATATTTTATTGTCGTATTTCACTTCATTAAATAATTTAGTTTAATTTAATTGGTCTTTAGGTCATCAGTCTAGCTGTAGCAGTTGGTTTGCTACAGTGGTCGCCTTAAAAGGAGATAAGCATTAATTTTAAATACATAAGCAAGCAAATTTATTGTAAATAATGATAGGCAGAACCACGACTAAGTAAAAAATATAACATATCATTGCATCTAATGTTTGATTAAATATAAGACAATCACATTATATGATATCTACTGTATACAGTACAGTTTCTCCGCCATCTAATTTTTCTCTTTTACCTGGAAGAACCTGGTGACCTTCAATGAATTTTCAGGTCTCCATGTTGACGGATGTAATTATCACATCTTCCGGCAGGAATACACCTGTCACCACGCACCTACGCCCTCTAGTGGATAATGATAGATCATCATTTACAAAAGGGAGATAATCCGCGCAACGTGAAACGTGAGATGGACCACGTTGTGCTTCTAAAACCATGCGGCATGCAGGAGCGTCGTAGTGGGGGGAAAAAGGGGACTGATTTACCAGGGTCCCATATGAGAGGTAGGCCCCTAAGGAATCTTTAATTTTATTTTTTTTTTGGGGGGGGGGGGGCATGGGCACTGTTTGTGCATAGGGCCCAGAATTTGGTCCTACGCCCCTGGCAGCATGTGTGTAAATCAGCCCCGAAATGTACCGATTACACTGTTAAGGATATTTACCGTACTTCTAAACATGAGATGGCTAAGTTGTGTATCTCTAGAAGTATCTCACAATAACATAGAGTATTTTCTCTGTGGTCTAGGGATATTGTTAGGCACTGTTAATTACTTAATTACAGTTTTTATTAGCATACCAGATAAAAGAAGGCGGGCGATCACTCTAATGAAAGGTTTTACATATGAAACTAACAGTTCACAGCAAATAAAGGCTTTTTCGTAATGCACAGGTGATCTTCTAATATTATAGTTCGGTTAAAGTGACATGACTGTTTAAATACATTGATTCTTTTAACAGTACTTCATGCGCCGGCCTAGTTTCTGTTTTTTGTTTGAAATTTAATACGACGGAAGTTTAAAATTTTATTCCCACAGAAAATAATGTAAATCGAAGACAGCCTATAACATTTGCAACCACAAGAGGGAGCAAAATGACCGCTTGTTAGAAACGGTAGCAGAATTCTTTCTGACACAAACGACCTGATACAAATTGCAATACATCGATATTTTAAAAATCAATGGGATTCAAGCAACAACAAAATGCAGACGAATAGAATTGTGTCAGGGTTCATGGCCATATTTATCAATAATTCAGCGCCGGATTACATGTTATAGTTCATAGGTATATGTGAGGAGAATGTGCTTTTCTGTTTGCACTTACCTCGCTTCATGCTGTCATCGTGTTTTGTGGCCACCGTGTTTGCTACCTCGGTTATTAGCCCAGTAGTTATAAATCCTATTCCTGGGGAACCCCCTGCTAGAATGTTTTCATTCGAACCCACGCTGCCTTCAACCTGCCATTTTCGTTTTTAGCCTATTACGGACTTTAAACGCCTGATTAAGGTGTGGGTGGAATGAAAACATTCTGGGGGGGGGGGGGGCACCAGGAACAGGATTGAAAATCACTGTTAGTCGCAGTTTCCTTAAGGTGTGTGGTATAGGGGGGCAGAGGAGCTGGTGGTTGTGGGGCAGCAGTGGTACAAGCAGTACTGAGATGAAAATAGCCCCCCCTCCCTCCCCCCACAAAGGGCTAAAGGGAGCATGCCACCAGGGCACAGGTGGTTTCATCACAGCTGGTAGGGCTCCGCACTGCACTCGGCTTGGGAGGATGCCAGGAGTTTCTGGGGTCTGCCTGTTGCCTGTGCCCCCCCCCCCCCATTAGCACCAGCTGCTGCGGCTGCACCTGCTCAGGGGCATGCAGACTCAGCCTGCAGCCTCATCGCTATTTCCCTGCAGAATGAGTCATTATCCCCCGAAATCACTAACTGGCCATCTTTTCCAGCACTTCATATTCAGTGGACATGCGTTTTTTTGTGGGAGGGTCCCAAATTTAACACTATTGTTGTCCTTGCAGATGGAAGCAGCTGCAGTGCATTTATATATCCAGGATACCCATAAAAATTATGGGTAGCCTGGAAAACACTTAAACTGACGGTGAGGTTTTGGACAAGTACAAAACAGTCTGAATACAGCCTGATGCATCTGCTTGGGCAGTTAGGCTGTTGTTGCCTGGGTGCCTGTGGCTCAGTACAATGTATGAGCAGCAGGGGGCAGTATACCTCCAGCAGCACATGGAGCGCCCAGTTTAGGGCAGTCTCTGGGAAGAGAGTATTAGAGACATATGTCAGCAGGTGTGAGGGAGCCCGCAGATCCTCAGAGTTTAATTTGAGTGTTTCACAGGTACTACACTAAAATACCTTGCAGTTGTGTTCAGGTGCTTACAGTAAGACTTTCTGTCTTGTAAAATGAGAGCAGGTCAAATGTTCCTTGTTTTTTATGAGGCTGTAAAAGTAAGTACATTGGAAACAAGTGGCTTTGATGTGCAGCTGCAAAATAGAATCCATCTTAGCAGCTCATTGTATTAAACCACATCCTCCCTTCGCACTTTAAGCTGCCTTATAGTGCAAAGCTGATCCTACTCATGCATAAAAGAGAAAAGTCATGCCGAAGGTTAATTTATATGTTTTAATACCTTTGAGTCCCTGCAGTATTAAGAACAGCACTCGTAAACAATGCATTAACTCATAAAAGCTTTTTAATTTGCGATTGAATACAGAGAATAACGGGATACAAAAGGTTAGTACTTTCCCAGCTACGTATTACACGTATTTATAAATGTACGTGTAACATGTCACATTTTATATTTTTGTTTACTCTTTTTAATTATAGAAGAATACATACCTCACTTTGTAAAATTAGGAGCCGTTCATTTTATATTAAATTACGGAAAACACATATGTCAGTTGACCAAGCAGGAAAACTGCAGTATCCCAGAGGATTTGAGTATCCGTAGCTTCACTATCACTGTCAAATCCCTGCTCGAGTTGAAGGCGTAAATATATTGTAGCAATTATAGGGCATTACTGGTTGTTACTGCCAATTAATTGCATATGTAACAGTGTCCACTTGTTTAGAGCCTTGGTTCATTTGTGTATTTATCTATCCAACAGCTGGATGCTGCTTCACGGCATTTGTCGCTGTTTCTGTGTGGCACATTGTTTAAACTGGCTTGGTTTGTAGTTCAAATATGTAAATATAGCTGTCAGGGATTATGGGAGATCATCGTGCTTCTCATGGAAGAAACCGTGGGGCTTTGATAATTAGATATTACGGGGGTTTGCTTGGTTACTAGGACCCAGGAGTGCAATGCGGTTCCGACAGTAGATTTGTAATTTGTTTATTAATTGTTTCCATTGTTAAACGACAACTGTGAAATGTCAGGTAAGTTAACGTATTTAAAATAAATACAGAATTTAGAGATGCACTCCGTTTAATGGGCATATTCTGCGTGTGTGGTCAGTTTTCTTTGCAATTAAATTTGAGTTCTGAAAAGATTTTATTCGATTCGTCCAGCAGGAAATGTATAATAGAGTGAGCTGTGATTGATTAAAGCTGCTCATTAAGTATTAGCACAGTATTATAAATTACTTGTTTTAAGAGCTGGAATGTTTGGAGACCGTTGTAATTTCACGTTCAAGTGACTAAATGTTTCGGCTGATCACACAAACGTAAATGTTTGTGGAGGGAGAAACGAGGGTGATGCTGTTTGCCCAGGTGGATGTAATTAACTGAGGGGATGCGGAAGGACTGAAAAGTGCCCTCAAAATCCAACAGAATGAGACTATCCGGGTTTGTTTGGGTTAGGAAGATATGAATTAGGATCACTCTCGTTTCCCTTTTGACGGCACTCAGCATTCTCCAGATTTCTTGTTTTTCTTTACTTTGCGTTTGCTGTTTATTGCCCACACATATAGTATACTCAGTCCTATCTGTATAAAAATGACATGAATTGGCGTATAAGTCGTTGCAATAGAAAATTATATACTATTTGACTGAACGTAGTATATTCGATTGAGATACCCG
>JAABNX020000045.1:19612660-19631256 GCA_015163995.2 Mormyrus lacerda
GGCGGGGGGGGGTGGGGGGGGGGGGGGGGTGGTCGGAGATCGGATTTCGCTCCACAGATCCATTACCTGCAAAGAGCTTCACACAGGAGACGTCTGCTAAAAAGAAAAAAAAAAAAGAACCAATAAGGAGGGGGGGAGAAAAAGCAACGTCAAGTTCCCTTCAGTCTCTAGTGGCATCACCTAGGTTTCAATACGTTAAATGACAAAGGTCCCGGCCATATATTAATGACCGCAACGTCTAGGCCTCCGGGACGCTAGTTTCCCTTTAAATACTGTATGTGGCAATCACAGAGCCACCGAGAACGCTCACACGACGCTCAAAGGAAACCCAACGCCGCGTCGCCTCGTTAAAAAAACATCAGCCCTTCCCAGTACTGACCTCCAGCCACTGACAGGATAGAGATTGGGCCTGTCAATCATGTTTACCCAACACACTCTGACACCCCATCATGGCAAATGGACAGTGGGTGAAAAGGGTGCCTTTTCCTCAGCTCTCAAAAACTAATTAAAGAAATGAAGGCATTACCCGTAACCAGATACCCACATTGATTACCTTAGTGGGGTTAAAATAGTCAAGAGTTGTATTGGATTTTAATTTATTAGATAATCTTTGGGGCCGTTGAACTTGTCGCTGTTCAATAATTGATCGATGTGAGTGCCGGGGCTTCACTTAAATGCAAATATAATGTCATTAAGAAGAGAGGCACCGAGCATCTCGGCTTTGTCTTGACTATTAATCGCTGACGTAGCTGAAGACGGTTTTCTGCACCCCGGCTGGCACCACCCTACAGGAGAAGCGGGGCCCCAAACTCCAATACTGCCTCATCGGCACCACTGTTCTTCGCCTAGACAAGCAAACAATGAAAAGTCAGAAATATAAGCATGAATCAGGCGTGATTTGCTTAACGGGAAGGAAGCCTCTTGCAATACGACGGCACAGGAGCATTTTTGCAATCTACGTGTGAAGCTTTTGCTCACTAGTTTAGAAGTCACACGAACTGCTTGAATTAGCCCATGACATTCTGTCAACAAATATGCCGTGGAATATTCTGGATATTTATATTATATTAATTAAATAATTATAATTTATTATTGATATTATGCCTATGGGGAGTGGTGCTTGTCGTCCATGTTGTTGTGATCTTGAAAGAATCACCTCAAATTACACAAAAAGCACCAAAATCCTACATCTTAACGCCGATTTTACTTCATAAGAACATAAGAAATTTACAAAGAAGAGGAGGCCATTCGACCTATCAAGCTCATTTGGGGAGAACTTAACTAATAGCTCAGAGTCGTTAAAATCTTATCTAGCTCTGATTTAAAGGAACCCAGGGTTTTAGCTTGCACTACACTAACAGGCCTATCAGCATCAAGCCTGTGCAGTGACCTACAATAGTGACCAACACCATGACCTATGAAAGTGGCCAACGCCTTTGCGAGAATTTATACTTGTGTGCTGGTGTGTCTGTGTAGCTCAACAATTCCACTACCAAAACGCTAGCTGATACATAATTTTAGAGGTTGCATTTATTGTCTTCCTACCCTGCGATTGTTGAATCACGCAATTGAAACAGAAAAAAACTATCAAACATTTCGTATCCATTTATGGAGTTTTGGTTATATTTCTGCTACTCCAAACATCCTGTACACAAAAATGTCGATCTTCTACAAAGTTACTTTTTATGTATTTTCCCTTCTGAAACTAGAGTTTACACTACTTATTACTTTTTTAGTTTCGTAAAGTACGAATAATCTTAATGAGGTCTGAATGAAATTGGCGCCGTCATCCAGAGTGTTAGCGCTATAAGTACACCTGGGATGAACACTTGCTTCGCTCCCATAAAAAAACAAACACTACCAAACAGACCAATCACAGTTCTTGCAGTCTGTGTCGCCGTAATGTGTAGTTACATTTCTGGATAGGTGCACGTCAGGCCACGGTGTAGGGTCCACGGCTGTGCCGTTGTTTTGGCATCGATTTAACGTAGAAGAATAAATTAGCCTTCAGTTACAAATGCTGTAGATACAAATAAAAATCTAACACCTGTTGAGCGTAAAATCTAAAGAAAAACAGTGCGATGAAACGTCAGGATATCGTATGTAATTACAGCCCCTCGGCTTTAACCCAAACTGTAGGCTGTAAATATCTAAAAGTGTCACGCTATAAAATTAAATGCAGAAAATGGAATAAATAAATAAATGGGTATATATTGGATATTTGGCTGTGCTTCATTTTGAATAGCCACCCTGATTGCACGGAGGGCTGTAACTGCTTCCCACGCTATTTGGACACTGGGTTTGAGGGTTGGGGAGTTGGGGGTGCAGGCAGGCAGGTGTTTGGTGGATGTGATTGCATACTTTGGGGGGGGGCAGCGGGTGCTGAACAAGACCTGGTTTCCAACGGGTGTGACGTCCTGAACTGGACTCCTTTGGCCCAATCGTACAGACTCTTGGCTGGGAACCTCGACCAGAACGAACGAGGTCACATGAGATCAGAACATGCTGGCCCAATCAGTGGCGGAGACATACGGACCAGAAGAACCATAACCGGGAAGCCATCTCGTCAAGCGAGCCTTCAGTCAATGCGGCAACTATTTTTCCAGCACTAGTGCTTGGACCCTGGCCCTGTGAGCGGCGATTTAGTTAAAGAGTGTTCCAGCATTTGTGTGGGTCCAAGAGGTCTGATGGACTCCACGCACCTGGGTCAGCTCTCTGCGCTCCTGCGAGGAACCTCAGCGTATAGGGGCAAATAGATCAGTGACACATTAAAGCTCTCTCCTGAATTAAACATTATATGAATGGAAAAAAACCTTTTATAAATTTAACACACATTCACTTATTTTTATCTGTGTTTAGTGTTAGTAGCTGATTTAAGCTCAGTTTTAGACTCGACTCAATCACACACATTTCTGAGCAGCAGTACATTTTAATGTTAAGGTGCTGTAATGAATGACCATGACCATTGGGGGGGGCAGCACCCCCAGGCCTATCGAATACCTCTGGAGGACATTCTACCCCCTCCCCCCCCAAACACAAGTGGTTGGGGGTGAGGCCATTTCTTCTCCAGAAGAAGGGTAACAGCACCATCAATATGACAGCACGTCAATGGCACACAGGTTCACGGCTCCTGGGGGAGAGGGGGGGGTCACCATGCGTTGCCGTCAGCAGCCTGGAAAAGTCAGGGGGGCAAATTTAGCAGCTGCTGAGCAGTGCTTTCCCACACACTGACACCCCCAGCATTTAATTAGCCTGTGGTGTGTGTGTGGGTGGTACAACGGCCTCTTGGCTGTCAGTTTTACCCCCCCACCCGTTCCGTTTGCGTGCCGCTTGCGTGTTCCTCTTGTATTTGCCTGGGTTTCCTCTGACACTCTGGTTTTCTCCCACAGTCCCATCCAACATGTGGTTAAGCGCAGTGATGTCTTGAAAACACCTTTAGTCTGTGAGTCTGTGATATTGTGTGTGTGTGTGCCCGTGTGTGCCCTGTGGTGGACTGGCATCCTGCCCAGGGTGTCCCCTTCCATATGCCCTGAGCATCCTTGGATAAGGTCCTCTTGTCACTGGATGAGAAGCCATCAAAGACTTATTACGATGCGTCTACAATTTTACAATTGAAATATTTTTACAGTTCCAAATTTACTATGGGGACTCGGGCAGGGCGCTCGTAAAATAGACTTCTGATATTGGCCGTAACCTTTCGGCCTACAGCTGACCTCCTTAACCGCTACGCCACCTGGTGTTCCGCAGCGATATGCGAGCGTGGTTACGACCTCTCGCTGCCCCTCCCCCACTGCGCGGGCCACGTCAGCTCCTTTCTCTCCCTGCACCGGACACTCCTGTGCGGTGGAGCATTCTCTCGACTCAGTTTTCCTGGATGGGCCACTTCTCTCCCCCCTTGGCCCCAAGTGCAAGTTTTCGAAGGTCCAGGGCAGCTTTTGTGAAACAGATCTGTTTATTTTGATGTTCGGAGGACCAGGGAAAATGAAAATCAAAATGTTTATGTGTCTTTAAACATTTCTAAGATGTGTGTTGCTTTTGCACCCTGCCAAGCACTGCAATTGGAAAACACAAAAATCCAAAAAAATGTGAGAGGGCCGAGGAAGCCCAGTGACGGGGTTCAAGAGTTTGGGGCGAGCAGATAGGAGTCGCAAGAGACAGATTAACTGATTCAACACACGCGCCATCGAGGCCGCCCTGTTGGTGCATTCAGGATGCTTGTTTATTCTACCCTAATGACCATGAGTCTGTTTGAAAGGTTTAATAACATAATAAATAAATTCAAAATTCAAGCCCATAAAACGTTAAAATTATATGCATCTTGAGTCTTCTTTGATATGGCTATCTAGGGTCCTCTGGGTTGATTATTAAGGACATTTTGCCCCAAATCCCTAAATAATAGGAAACAATACAATTTGTTGATTGCCAGGGAATGTAACTGGGGCAATCACTCGTGCCAGTTTTGATTAAAATGTTGTACTTGGAGAACAGAACGGGATATACAAAATTTAGCCTGTAGCTTTGAAGAAGTCCAGACCGCAAGTCGGAAAATGAATGCAGAGAGGGGGATGCTAACAGAGAGCAGATGGGCCGTCCCGGGCTCTGGAGGCCGTCGCCATGTGCAATCAGGAGCCGCGCGATCGTCCCCGACTCAGGGTGGGCGCCATGACGTAGCCCCCCCGCCAAGAGCCCTGAGAGGTTTTCCACAGAGCAGCCCCCGGGAGATCAGTGAATTTTGTGCAGAAAGGTCGAGCCAGGCAGATGTTTACGGTAACCCTGTTCTTCTGCTGCAACGGCAGGGAGAATGTTGACCGTCCATCAAAGTTTGCTTGCATTTTTGTTTTTGTTTTTTTTAACCACCAGTGGTGGTTGTCAAAATAGATGGACCCTAGGATAAGGGGTCTAGGGAGGTATGTTTCTCCAGACCTCGTCTGGGGTTCACCACACCAGCACGCAAGCAGCACATTGTGGTGTGAGGCTTAGCGGGTCGGGATCCTGCGTGCGTGATCGGAAGGTCGCTGGTTTGAATCTCTGGATCAGCTAAATGATTTAGTGCTTGGGCCCCTGAGCAAGGCCCTAATTGTCTGGCCCAGCATTCTCAGAAACTCGTATCATTTTTTTTTGGATAACTAGCAAATAAATTAAATGCATGTTGCATTTCTGTATTCACTGTGGGTCGTTCTATAAGCAAATTATGGGAAAGGACATCGCCGTCTCCCTCCAGTGGTGCTTCATTTCTTTGCCTCCCGTCACGAATCGAACGCGAGCCCGTGAATGACAATTCAATAAGCAAACTGTCTTCGGTTGTGCAAACATGCCATTGTTTTGGAGATCTCTGCAGTAAGGGATCAGCCGACACCACTACTTGTGTAAAAAACTGTTTTGCCTTGAAATACACATAGCAGGCTAATCAGTCCATGCTGAAACATGCATAATTAAATGCTTTTATAATTGCCTTCTCGACACTTCAGCCAAAGTAAATGGAGAATGGAGCAGCTGTAATTAATGGCAGAGTTTCAGCCACAGCTTCTCTATGAAAGTGATGTCTAATGGTTTAAAGCAAGGCCTTTGTCCAGAAGACTTCCACTGGAAAAGAGTCTTTTTAAATTCTCTCTGGCCACTTATACGATGCGTCCACTAGCAGTCAGCAAAAGGGAACATTTCATTCCAGAGGAGGACATTGTGTTTTGTTGGTCCAGCAGTGTAATATCCTGGATAATTTAAGCATACTCGTGTGATCCATAAAAGGGCACATATACTTGTTGTCCTGTTGGATTCTGAAGACAATCTACATTTGGAGACAGAGCAGGAAAAATGTCCCATAGGTTCCATCTGCCCAAACAATAGGATTGTGTTAAGGCCATCACTCCGAATCTCACGCTGGCTTCTTCGCTTTGCAGTTCAGATGCTCACGCTATTTACAGACTTTCAATTTACGAACTTTCAGACATACAAACGAAAAGGAATATAAGTTCAAATTGTGTTCATTGGGCTCCTATGAACGGGCGTTCGGAATGTATCTTGTTCACAAGTAGATGAGTGTCTGTACTTTCATCAAATATTTTGCTGGATTGTGGAACACGCCTGCCTTTTAGGTATTCCTCACCCTCTGTGCCTCTCCTGGATGGGGGGAGGGGACCCAGATTTGCTAACCTCCTGTGTTCCGTTTCCTGTGTCTTCATCACTGTACACTGCCTTGGCCCAAGTTCAGAACGACCTCGTAATACAAGGCACCCAGGGCTGGCTCCTCCTTTGTGTCCCGCTGCAGTGATTAATGGTCTCCTGGGGAAGGTGAACCAGTTGGCAGGAAGGTGTCAACGGCACGGCTGTCTGTTTCCCCAAACTCCTGATCGCAGCAGTGCCTAGAATGTTCTGGTTCACCTGGAGCCGTCGGCCTAACACACTGACCGCACCTCCTCCCCCGGCAAAGCGGGGGAACGTCTTATTTTCCAGGCGACTTGCGCTCAAACCGCAACTCTGCTCTCTTTGACATTGGGTCATTCCTGTATTGATGAGTTTGCCATACAAACTAAATATAAAATGAAAAAAATGCAACAATACAACAAGCGCGTGCCTCGGTCCACCGCAAATCATTTTCTGCTGAGCAAGGTTCTCTTTTTTGTCCTGTGCGTGGAATGCACCGCGGTCCTGTCCTGGATGCCAGGAAATAAATTCCTGCTTGAGCCCTCTCCTGATTTAAGGGAGTGGGCCATTCCCACGTGCTCGCCCGGCATGTGGAAAAAGAACTGCCAGCGATGATTGATTCTCTTGATAATTTCCCTGGCACCGTCATTTCCAGTGCATTGTGCAAACAAGGCTAAATGCTTTTAAACCAAAGCTTCCTAGCATGATTAATGTGTATATTTCATTTTTGAAAAAAAAAAAGAAAATAATAACTGATGTAATTATACTCAATTTCCCCGGTGGTGCAGGAATATAATCAATCTTCCATTTGTTCACGATACAATTCATATAAATGTTTTATTTTCTTAACTCTGAAATGAGCCAGAGCAGATATTTATATAAAAATAAGAAAAGTGTACTCTAGATTCCAAGCAATAGATTGAAAGTACCATATATATGACCAAACCCTTAATTTTCAAAATGTTTGAAATGTATTTCGGTTACAGTGACTTAGCTGAACCCTGGCTGTGAAAATCTGCCAGTCTGTTATGGTCCGAGCAGCTATTGTTAACCTCTGGCTGCAGTTTTCCGCCAATATGACATGATCATTTTGGCCCCAGCTTCATTTGTCAATCAACAAGAAGTACTTTTCATGTTAAAATGGGCAACAAAAAAAATGCTGCTTTCTGAATTACTCAAACTTCTGCCTTTGATTTATTAGTGGTAATAAACAAAAAGCGATTGGAAAATTCACAGTCCATTTCATAACTGTGTTTAGAAAGGCCTCTTATTTAATGGTTTGTTTATTTTAGGTCTGCTGTTTTCTGTCCGCTTTGAAACGGTGCTGCAATCCTATTGCGAGGCCTAAGCGGATTTCAGCCAGAACGTAACAGCGGTTTATGCTTTTGTGAGATTTTGCTTATTTGAAATTTGCACTTCAAAGACATAAATCAAACAGTGACAGAAATTAACTTTGATTAACAAATGAAGCAGTGTGTGTGTGTCTGCTTTTTTTACATTGCTTGCAGAACTTGGTTCACTGCAAAGTTAACGGTTAGTTGAGGCTGCAGAAGAAAAATGTTATTAATCTGGAAAGCGAATCAAGAAAGCCCTTAATCTGTGTACCGCCCCCTGAGCTAACAGAACCAGAGGTGGCTGACCGCAAATATCAGCGGCAATGATGCCCATCACGGTGCAGCAATAACCAGTATAAGATTTGTAAATATTTTAGTTACATCCATCCATCCTCCAACCAATTACCCAGTATGGGGTTCTGGAGGAGGCTGGAGTGTATTCCAGAGAGCAAAGAAACACTCTGGATAGGACACCAGTTCATCACAGGGCATTCAGTCACGCACTATGGGCAATTTAAATACTAGTTCACCTAACTGATTGAAATAAAGAGCATGCAAAAGCCACACACACAGAGCAAGGCCGTGAGGCAGCAGTGCTACCCAACGAGCTACCAAAAAAGCTGAATGTAACAATACAATTGCTGTGCTTTAGCTTACAGAAATAGGAGATTTCATCCACTAGGTTTTAGCGTAGTGAGACAATTCCAAAGCCCTAAGGAAGAAGTGTGATTGAGAGCGGAGAGACAACTCCTGTGTGATCTGAGCAAACAGCAGCAGATGATGTCAGTTTGCAATTACCTTTCAAATGTACCCAGGACTGCCTCAGGTGACCTTTTCTAAAGCCCATCCACCACCGCTGAACTGGAGGCCGCCTGGTTGAACTAAAAGAGTTGCACTGTAATCCAAATCATTAAAAAAAAGTCCAACTGTGAAACTCACAGGACTGAGACTGACTGTCCACAGCTGTGTCTCCATTTGTCCCAGATGTTGTAATGGCAGAAAGAATGAGGTGTGATAAAATACAATGACAGTCACTCATTCCAGTCTGCAGAAGAGTCTACAATATTAGAAAACCGTTTTTGTTCATTATAACCAGACTAAAATTTGAAATTTATTTATGTAAGATTCCCATGTACATTACTTAAGTATGGTAATGCATTTCTGTCATGAGAACAAGTAACAAGAAAGCCTAGTGGCAATTAATTAAGGTGAGGTGTGTATTTTTAGTTCCTTCGTCAATAGAATTATGTAGTAACGGAGAAATGGGTGGGTGTTTTCCATATTTGGGATCTGTTTATGCCATTGGTTAATTGGATTCTCCGCATGAGTTTCCCCATTCATGGTGTTTGGGCAACAGGTCAAACAGTTATGTAGCAACCTAATTGCCGTACTTCTGTGCCCTATACGATCGCTAAATTAGTTTTTGCATTATTAAATAGCTTATTTGCTTAATAGGGCCTTCGATGAGAAGTGGTTTCCCGTAGGGGAAGTCGGTGGTTCTGGAAAATGAGACTGTCACCTATTCATTATCTGGTGACGTCTGTTTTGCGGCAGAGTACGAGTGGCCGACCATCGGCCATGATCCGTCGCGCTCTTTACGATAGCGCTGAGCTAGCTGACGTCCCTGGAGCAGCACCTTGTTGTACTTTTGCACCGGTTCTCGTTTCTATGACAACAGACAGTGGCAGAAGATGAGTCATCCAGTGACACAAACCCCACGGGAACAGATGCGGCAGCGAGGTTATTTCTCCCCCAAACTCTTCCTTTTTATTTCATTTTTGTCTGTTGTGTGTGCTCGCTTGACTTCATTCCTTCCTCACCCTGCTCATTACTAATGAAAACACAGCAGCCATGTCTGCAGTAATTCCTCAGGGCCCAGGACAGCCTCGTGGTTGGGGTGGGGGGTTAGAGGCTTGGCTAAGGTCTCATCCTGTCCTTACTCTCACACTCATTCAGCCACAGATCTCACCAGCAACCCCCCCCCCCCCACAAGGCGCTGGATCTTATGGGGAATGGGAACCACAGAATCCTGAAAATAAAAGCAGTGATCACATCATATAAAGGCTTCTGCACAATGTTAACGCAGAGACTCATATACGAGGTCTACTGTATAATTCATCGGCCATCATCACATGAGGATCCCTACCTAACATCCACATGGGGACCCCTGCATAACACTGGCATGATGGCTCTGATACAACATTCACATAAAACATTCACTTAAGCACTCCAATATAACGTTCAAAGAACAAAGTCTCCTGTATGGACACATGTAGCCAAAGACTAGGCATAAAGAAGCTGGAAACTCACTCGTGGATGACATATTCTGCCTCAGGCCCAGCACACACGTTTAATGCTCAAGGGCGGGGCCAAGGCTAAGCTCGTCTCCCAGTGACACAAGATTTGGATGAACTCTGGATGGATTTTTTTTTGTAATACACAGATATATCTATCTATCTATCTGTCTATCTATATAGATAGATAGATAGATAGATCTGTGTATTAAAAAAAATTCATCCAGAGTTCATCCAAATCTTATATATAAGTTCTTATAAGATCTTTTATATATATATATATATATATATATATGAGAGAGAGAGAGAGTTTGGAGACTTGGCTAATTTTAAATATTGCCTCATCTCCAAATACTTCAAATACTGCATTAATGTTCACTTTTTATGCATCTGAATGTTGAATTCACACACTGTTCTTGCAATGGCATAACGGAATTGTTAAAAAAGTACAGTAAGGTGCCTTACATTAGACATTTTAAGGCTTTCAAAGCATACAAGTGGCTTTCAAAGACACGACACAAACAGAATCCTGCTACTTTTCCATATCTAAAAAAGTGTCAGTTCTTCTAATGAGACTTTTGTCCTCATGCACTTGAGTCTTTCATCACCGGCAATCTGCTCTAAACTCCCCCATCCCCCACCCCCCCTCCCCCCAGTACCAGAAATCTGCTCCCAGTCATTCATCACCAGCCATTAACAGACCATGGTGTTGCTGGGTTTAATGGTTTATTCAGAGCAGCTTGTCTCTTCTCATGCTTTACAGAGGGTGTGTATATACAGAAAAGAGCTGTATCCTGGCCTTTAAGATTCAGAAATCACCATATAAAGACATAACGAGCAATATTAAAGGCCACACATATATTATTATGGACACAATTGACTTCAGACAAAGCATGTGCTCAGGTTCTCAGGGCATTCTGCCGAGGCCCCCTGCATCTGCAGAACTTTCTCGAAGATATCCCACACTGTACGAGCCCCCTGGTGGAGCCACTACAGCCGGACAACTTGCAGGCCTCCCATCATCTTCCTGCCGTAATCTCAGGTCTGCCGGCTAGTTTCACTGCAATGGGTCATCAGGGCCGTAACCCAAATCGACGTTGGGGTGAGGAACTGCACAGAGGGTTACGTCATGCCTTGAGCTGCCACTGAGGTCAGACCCAGCCCGGTGGCTCCCGGGCTCGGAGTTCTGAGCGATCCCGAGTCACGGCAGCCGACTTCCCGCCACTCGAGACACCACGGGAAGCATCATGTCCCAGCCTCTCATCTGTCCGCACCGCAAATTCAGCTGCCATGGCCAAGTCAAACATACCACCACTGCTCGCGGAGTACAATGAAGTGGAGCACAGCTGAATTCATCAGGGTACCATGGAAACAGGGCAGATTAGAGAGTATTGGAGTGAAGTCGAGTGAAATTAAATCAAGCGGAATGGATTTTCATGGAGCCCATATACAGGTATGCAGCAGGATCCCCCAGGACCACAGGGTGACAGGCAACAAGTGACATAAGGAGGGATTCACAGTAATTTTAAAAAGTGCAAAAACACAGCATAGAGCAAGACACGGGGCACTGAGCATGTAATCAACGGTACTAAAAAAATGCAGCAACAGCAATAAGCACAAGTATCCAAAAATAAAGTGTAGCAGAATTAGTATAAATTCTTAGTAAGATATTAATTAGAGTATAAATGGCAATTGATAAATGAGAAGTGGTAAAATTAATAAATGGGATGATATTAGTAAATGAAAAGTATAGTGGGGATTAGGATAGGGACTGGGTAAGGGTGGATCTAAGGGATAGTCAGGGGCGGCCTGAATATTCATGGTCACCCCTGTTGCCGCCTTGCATCAATAAATCTGGCTGATCTCTTCACTGGGACCGACCCCCCACAGCTCGACAAGTTTTCTCGTCAGCACTCCCCTCAACCACCTCCAGAAATATACCCCAATCAAAATTTTTAGCAGGCACGTCTGGACCAGATGGGAGTTGATAGTGGAGATGAGAGAAGACGGCCTGAGTGAATGAGGCGCCGCCGTCTGGGAGCACGTGCTCTGATGGCCTGACAAGCAGAGAAGGAACTTCAGTCTATTTGAACACGTCCCATGAGAGCTCGTCACCCCGCCACCCTCAAACCTGCTCCCTGCCAAGTGACACAACGGCTGTAATTTGGTTCTATATCAGAGCAGAGCTGTGGACAGCACTGCCTCGGCCCATCAGTATTTTTAGCACGACGCGTGACCGATACACCATACAATTACAGCGACGTGGTAAACTGCAGGCCGCATTATTTCCCGGAATATGCTGGGGCAGTGTGAGCACTCTGCGGTTTCCCCTGAGTGCTGTTTAACATGCTACATGGCGTTTAGCCGCTGTTAGCCCGGAAGACACGTGCCACTACGAGGAACAAGCTAGCTGTTATTTATCTCGATTGCATGAAGGTGCTGGATGGAATTCAACAGGCCAACGGAAAACCCATTGCGCTTCGGTTGGAAATAAACACAGGCGCATCCACGGATATTTTAGCATTTGCGTAGCTATTTGGACGTTTGGGAACAGTGGAGCAGCTGCGAGGCAGAAGGTTAAAGGTCATTTAAGTGCTGCGGTTTGCAGCCCGTAGGGGAATGTGTAACCAGTGTAAATAGTGACATGGCAGCAGTGCCTAGCATCACCCCCTGTAGTGACTGGATGAGGCTGAGCTTGTTCCAAGTCAAGGCCGTGACTAACGTCTGAGCTTCTAAATGGTGCTCTTGAGAGTTTTCAGTTTGTCTTCCAACTTAATCAACGGCAAAGAGAACAGAGGAGTCCAAAGCTTTACTTAGTAAAGCATGTCTTAAGACTTAAGCAGCAGAAACTCGTATTTGGATATCTTAGGCACGTCTCAGTAATGATTCGTTACATTTTGTCCCAGTGCAGGTTGTTAGTCACGAATGTACAAAACCACAAGAATTCATCTTTATTCTTTCATGCTTACACAGGCCCAGGTCTGACCCCAAGGTGTGGGGCCAATTTGCCCTGGAAACAGCTGCAATATCTTTCAGCTGAGGCTTTGCCTGGAAGTGGCCATTGGTCTCCTGATTGGACCAAACCACGGGGACTTCAGAGGGGGGACCTTTCATACCGCTGGCGCACTGTATTTCAAGATCAAGTACAGAAACACACTCGCTAAATCTCTCCTTGACCAACTACAGTTATTCCATATTTTTGTCCCACTCTAGTACTAGGCAATCTATGGATCTATGGTAACAAGGAAAGCTAAATCTATGGAGAGAGTTGTATTCTGATTGTCAAAATCAACTTGTGACAGTGGAGTCTTTTAAGGTTCCGATCGTTGACACCAAACAAAATAAACAAACAGGCAAACACTGGGTGCGAGGGTTTTACTTCAGCAAACTGAAAGTGCTTACACACCACGACCAGTGAGGAAGTGCGTTTATTTCAGTTACTTACCGTGGGCCTTTGGCTAATTTGCAACACATGTCCTGCGCAGATAACAAAACCATTTGTATAAATAATAAGATGTGGGAAAGATCCATTTGTTCTGGTGGAGGGGGGAACCTGGCAGAGTCCCAACTGACCTCCATTAAACAGGTCTTAAAATTCCAATCAACTTCACATCCAATTATCTAGTGTGGAGCTACAGCTGCCGCAGCTTGTTCTCCCCGCCTGACGGGCAGTGCAGTGGGTTGCGACGCAGGGGAGTGGGCTCTGTTCAAAACGCAGGGCTCCACCAAAAAAGCTTACCCTGTTTCACATGCTTGACCAGATCTATGATTTTGCTTCATCTGAAAAAGTACAACAACACCGTCAATGGTACTCAAGTACTGCTCTAGGCCACTAACTGAGGGGGTGATGCTTTGTGGGGCGTTTAAGGTTGGAAGAGCGCCCCCATCAGGCAGGTACCATGCAGGCAGCTCCAGTGAATGCTCCAGAACTGCAATATTGCAACAAGAAAGGATAAGGACTTTGAAGTAGAGGAAAGAATGCTAGAAACTGTTGCAAAAAGTGACTGAGACCTCCACTCACATATTTCAAACGCGTATCCATTAGAGGGTGGTGCTGGGCCTGGCTCCTGGCCCAGGTACCACAGGGCATAAGATTGGGGGACACCCTGGGCAGGATGGCCTCCATTTACAGAGGAATAAAATTAAACTGAATCCTGGCCTGATTTAGCTTCGGTCATACTTTGAAACACATTCCCCCCGCAGCCCCATCCATCCTGGGCACTCCATGGTTGAATCACCAGCCCTCAACACATATCTAAGATACAACCAAAAGGATGTTGAATTTACTTAGAGTCGCATTCCTTTGTTTTTAAGATGGAAAAAAAAGCTCACGTGGTAAAAGGTCAACCACACCACCCTTCCCACGTAGCATGGTGGAAAGAGCAGGCCAAGTTCAGCTCCGCTAACCATTGTGCAGCTCGGGGCTGAAGCCTTTTCATTTCATTAGCGGTGTCAGCTTTCAGCCATTAACTAAGCAGGTTGACTGAGCCCAGAATGCCTTTTTCTGTCTTATCGCTGAATCTCTCCTCTATTATTCAAGTCTTGGGGAGAGCGCAATGAAATACCTTCACCGCCTGATGTTTTGCGCTGAGCCTCTGTCATCCCCTCCAAACAGGGCAAAATGGGTCTTATTGGAAAGCGCACTCCGGATTCCCTAGAAGTGCACGTATCGATCCCACGAGTGCCGTATCACAAGATAACGCTGACTGGCTGCAGTTGTGTCCCTCCACGAGCTCTTAGCGTTTACCGAGACCCAACATCTGTCCTTGAGGTACACTTACAGTTGACCTGTTTCCAACAGCTGTCCTGAAGAGACACTTAACATCAGGTTCCACTCAACATCTGTCCAGGAGAGGTAACTGGTGGATTTATAAGATACATCTGAACACAGCAGGAGACCTCGTTGGAAGTTTCTAAATGGACTTGCTAATTGCAGTAGGCATCTCTGAGTTACATTAATCATGTAAGACATTTGAGCTTGAACAATTTCCCATGTGAAATGAAATCCCCAGAGAGTGACTGGATGGGTGGCCTGCTGTCCCACTGTCGCCATGCCTTCTGCTCTACGTGCATGGAGTTTGCATGTTCTGCACATGCCACATGGGTTTCTCTGTGCAGTGCAAAAACACACAGTGATGTGAACTGGTGTCTCTAAATTGCCCATAATATGTAGGAAAAATGGAACTCTGTCTTGGGTATTCTCCTGCCTCATGCTCCAGCAACCACCCTCCCATCCCCCATGACCCTGTACTGGATAAGTGGTTGGAAGATGGATGGACTTTTTCAGACTGGACCACATGACGTCCATATGCCCACTGCCGCTGTTATGACTACTGTGTATGTTAAACTTGACAGGTGATTTGTCATTACACATTTGCACAAGTCACAGAGAAGGTCCATGAAGAATTGACCCTCCTACACACCCTGGTGCCAGTCACATTCCTCCCTGCCTCTGGGCCTCTACAGAAACCCCTGCCACTTTCATTGTGTGTTTCATAGTCTTAAGAGTGGGACATCACTCTAAAAAGGCCATAGAGCATATAAATAGACAGGAAATCATACGCAAGACTTTCATGCTAGTCATGATAGTCAACACACAGCCAACAGAAGCTCATTACAACCACAAACATTGTCTGTGTTGGGTAGATCCGTGCATTATCTGCATTCATCAGCATTGCAAACAAACGTTCGACTAGGCGATTTTGTTTCTGTTTTCAAGTTTGACAGAATAGGCGCCTCTCGGGTCGGCATCTGGAATACAGCACGGTACTGATGCTCCCAGATGGGTCGTTGGCACAGGACAGTCACTGGCACGGGCCTCAAGTTGGCGCAGTTGCCTCACGCTCAGGTCCCAGCTGCTTTGTATAGCCTAGGCACAGCCCGATTGAGAAAAAAAAAAAAAAAACACCAGACATATTTGGTTATATTATACTCCGGGAAGGAATGATATTTTTAGCATTGCCAAGGTGACTCAAATTGGGCTACTATTCTATTTGGCATCCACACATAAAATAGTTTGATGTAAAAACCTAGCATGATATTATATATAAAGAGTAATTTTTCGTATTCGTATTACTCTGATAAATAATTATGCATCTACACTTGCTATAGATGTGCTGGTTTTGTGCTTTAGTCTCACTGGGTATTCTGTGCGTCTCTTGTTCTGCATTTGAGTTCACACTGTGTAGTTTAACATGTTTTAACACGCAGAGCAAAAACTACCTCACTTCCAGTGATTTACAAAACCAAGTGGGGATCTACTTGGTTTTGTAAATCACTGGAAGTGAGGTAGTTGCATTGCCATCTATGGGCAACCACCTTCAATCTTAATTGTGCCTGTTTATTTCTCACATGCACCATTAACTCACTCCTTTATTGCTGTCCATTTTGGTAAAGGTCCTGCAGGGAGAACAAGATGCACTCCCTGGGAATCTCTACGTAGAGGCTGGCTCCAAGACGTAAAAGACAAGAGGCGGACAATGTGTTCTCTGGATTCATGGCGGAGTTGAAGGTCGCACTCATGGAGAATGAAATGGAGAAACCATGTATGCTGTCATTTCCTCATAGGAGCTCCTACCAATAATCTCACAGCCCTGCCTGACTGGGGGGCCCAAAAACTCCATGCTAGATGGATTTTGTGTTGGAGGCTCTTTGCCAATGATCCGGTGATGGTGGTGCTGTGCTGGACCTCCAAGTAACCTGGGGTGCGGCCACGCCCAGTTGGTACCTAACTTCACTAAGCAGCTCTGCAGCATTTCAACCGCAAAGGAACACCAAGAAAACTCAAAGCTGCTATGTATGTTTCCTGAATGACTCTTGGATTTGGATGATTCTTGGATGCTTTGCATCTAATAATTTATCACTGATAATTTCATTTGTCAAACACTTCACTTTGAGTTCCCCTCTCGTTCTCGTCCATCCACTTTACACTCGTTTTGGCCTTGGGCCTTAAAATGTGCATTCTTTCAGGTGATTTCGGTGGCAATTCCTGAACGTGATGCTCGGGGGTGAGATTGACCTGAGAGCTGAGATTAGGTTTAACCTTTGACCCTCTAAGGGACAGGAGAGTAGGGGGTGAAAAAAAGAGGCAGTAGGGAGAGTTTGGGACCTGGAGGAGCAGCGAAGGCTGGAATGAAGTGGGGGCAGGTGGCTCAGAAAGTGAACGTGAAGGCTCGAGGGAGAAGAGGGGAAGCAGGTGGGTGTGGAGGGAAGGTTGCAGAGGAGACTGGGGGCAGATGAGGGGGGCGGCTCCTGGCATTCCACAGCCCCACGGTCCTCCAGCAGTGACACGCCGACGGCTCCGCTCGCGCAATCCACCCAAGACAGTGGATGGCCTGCTGACAGGGTCCAATTTTAGTCCTTCGCTCTGGCCCAGTCCCCCACCGGAGGAATACTTGCCCTCCTCCCCAAAATAGTCCATTCTGCACAACAAGTTACATAAAAGGCCACAAGGATATGCCAACGACTGAATCAGAAATAGGAGCAACCATATTACTTCAACACATTTACTTAGTATCACTTAGACAGTACTATTTACACAGTAATGTTATCATTTAGATAGTACTACATACATACTAACAGTATCATTTAAACAGTGCTACTTATGCTGTACCATCAATCAGACTGTACTATATACACATTCTATTTAGTATCATTTAGACAGTGCTACTTACACAATAATTGTATAATTTTGTCTGTACTACTTGCGCAATAATATCATTTAGACAGGACTACCTGCACAGTATTAGTATTATTTTGACCATACTACTTACAGAATAATAGTATAATTCACACTATAATAGTATCATTTATATTGTGTAAGTAGTATGGTCATACTACCTACACCAAAATAGTATAATTTAGACTGTCCCACTTACACAGCGCTAGTGTCATTTTCATTATACTGCTTACACTTAAATGAGTGTAATTCTGACAGCACTACTTATGCTGTAGGGTAGCATGATGCTGCAGTGGGTATCTCTGTTGCCTCACACCCCTGGGACCAGCGTTCAAGTCTCTGCCATGGCTCCATGTGTGCGAGTTTGCGTTTTCTTCCTGTGTTGTCATGGGAATTTGTTTCAGGTACTCTGGTTCCACCCCACACAGTCTGAAAACATGATGTGGTTACTTGGAGTTACCAAATTGCTTGGTGTGAGTGTGTGAGTGACTGGTGTGTGAGTGAGTCCTGCGATGGGTTGGGCCCCCATCCTGGGTTGTTCCCTGCCCTGCAGCCTCCCGGACCCCCTGCAGCCCTGAACAGCATAGCGGTTGAAGGAAATGGATGTATGGACAGATACTTAGACTGTAATCGTATAATTTACAAAGTACTATTTGCACAATAAGAGTACAATTCTGACAAGGCTACTTACACAGTAATATTATTCTTTAGACAGAACAACTTACACAATAACAGTATAATTTAGATTGTACTGTGTCCTCCTTACACAGTAATACTATCATTTTAACCATACTACTTACAAAATGCTACTCACACAATGTAATAGTATCGTTTAGACAGTACTACATGCACAGTATTAGTATCATTTTGCATGTACTACTTACACAATAATAATGTAATTCAAACAACACTTCTTACAATGTAATAGTATCATTTAGATAGTACACCTTATACAGTACTACTTACACTGCAATAGTATAATTTGGACAGTATTAGCATAGTATGTTTTATTTCACTTTTTCTTTTTCACAGTGATCTGTTTTTAACAGGGTGACACTTCTGTCACCCGACACTTCTAGCTGGACCAGCTCACGCCCTAGAAAGGGAAACATCGGATTAATGTCGAGAGTGATGATCGTGCACCCCCCC
>JAABNX020000045.1:19638203-19652957 GCA_015163995.2 Mormyrus lacerda
ACTGTGGTGTCACCATTGTGTTTTCGTTTGGGGGTTGGGGTGGGGGGGGGGCTTGGAAATTTGGCTTGTGTTAGAGAACATTCCAGAGAACAAACAACGAAAGTGCCCGGGAGAACTTTAAACAAATCATATAAATGCAGAAAACACCGTGTAATTTGTAAACCAGCTCGCTTGATCAGGCAGAAACGCTGATGTCACCATCCTTGATACGTTCGTACACAGAGCAGACTTTCCACAAAGCCAGGCCGCATCAAGGAAAAAAAAAAGTTCTGCCGCATTCCGAATCAGAATCCAAACAAATGTTTTAGTAACGAAACAAAGGAATCTGACAGCGGTCTGCCGAATGCATAAAATTCAGGACATTTCTTTTTTTAAAAAAAAAAAGTTGCATTGTATCACACAGAAACCAATCTCGGCTATTGTAACATTAGAATAGATTACAATTTCATGTACAGTATGTTCTGCAGATGATTTGAGGTCAACAGACAAAAAGTCACTGGTTACCATTGCACTTCCAGGTTCCAAAGGTTGTTCAATAGGTGGGGGACATTGTGTTAGGCAGCCTGATTTGGGAAGCATAGAACACATTGGGAAATTCTGGAAAACACACCAATGTTATAACAGAATATTCACATGCAGGAGACTATTTCAGCCAGAATACTACCCCAAACCTCAAGATGCAAACCTGACCATATGTCTGAACCAGCACCTTAAGGGCTAGGTCATCACAGCTGACTTTCCAAAGCAAGTAATATTTCAAATGCTTTGAAAATCTGTCTATAAATCTCAATCAAATCTATGATGCCACATTTTCCCTGACAGCTGAGATGTCCTGAAGTGTCGCACGAATGATTCCCAGACTGCCATCAAATGCTTGAGTTTTTCTACCTGTAAAAGTTCAAATGATCCAGTGCAAGAAAAGCAACAAAGACAACCAGTGTTTTTCAATATCACACCGTATATACAAAAACATTTACAAAATATAACTACTGGCTAAGAAAATATAACGGCAAAATTACAAATTTTCGTGAAACTTTTTTAAAACTTGATTATGATGTATTGGATTATACACATTTACGTTTTCCATAGATTTATGTCACCGTGGTGAGAAGATAAATGGATGTAGGCTATTTACGTTAACATTATATACACACATATGCTGCCCCACATGGCGGTCCAGACCACGGGTTTTGTTGTTCCTGTTTTAAGTCCCTTGAGCACGATTCCAGGCGTGAATATGTCCAGAAAAAACATCCGGCTATATAAATAGTCAGAAATGATAAGTTGCTTTGGATGAAAGTGTCACCTGTGTAAGTAGCTGCGACATACGCCACACGTTAGCATCCAGATTAATTCCATTTTGACCCCCCCATCATGCCTCTTTGAACAGGCTTCATATATCAATCCGGATATTTAAGACAACAGAAGCAGCTGTACTGAACTTACTATACATGAAAAGAAAAATCTGCGTGACGGGTTTTTATTAAATTTGATATATTCACAAAATATTTAATTATCATAACTACTTTGTACTGTGATTGAGATCTTTATTGTTATAATTATTTCTTTCTGTTTGCCATGGCGCAAAACCTTAAAATTAAGTTTACTGCAGCCACTTAAATGCAGGCACGGATGTACAACAAAACTGAAATTGGTTATCTTTGCTGCTGTTTTTGGCAACCAGACTTGTGGGTTTTTTATTGATTGTTCTCGGTCATATGCTCGCGGAATGCATTCAATTCAAAATAAACATTTCTGTTTTTCATCCATATTGATAATAACACACTTTAATTTCTAAATGAATGGCCGTGCAGTTCCTGGTCATGACTCACCACACGACATCGCTTAGTCTCTATACTTCGTAATGTCTAAGGCCAGTATTTATTTGGAGAGAGAAAACATAACGCTGTTTGGTTGATTTTAAAACACCAAAGCCAGTTTATTTACAAAACTTTAACCGAATCGCATTTCGAGACAAACGGGAAGCCCTCGATCATTATGTACACAGATCGCCAGTAACGTGAACACTTACTAAGACACTAAAGACCGTGAATGCCCGGGTGTCCCGGTCCGTGAAAAACTTCGAGAAAGCAGTTTACAGTAGTTCAGGCGGATCTACCTTAATGCATTTGATTAGTCCATCTCATTAAAAACACTCCTCAAAAGATTAAATTAATCAGAGGGCCAAACGAAAAGCAACGGATACACTATACAACATAATTCAAGGTAAAGGGCGGTCTTAACTAACTGCAAAACATAATCAAAACTATTTTGTATTGCCATATTGTTGTGAAAGCGAAATAGAGTAAGAAATGCAATATATAAATAACAGAGCTCTAGTGCTATTGCGGACTCAACTATTAATAAGAAATTCATTTCGGATTCCTCAGCCCTTCCCTGCTGTATCCCATTAATGTTGAACCCTTGCCAAATGGTTTCCGCATGGCAGCTGCCGCGCATGCGCTCTGCCATGTGATTAAATTGGCTGCTGCGCCAGGACCTTAATACTGAGGCGTGTTAGAGTGTATTTTGAGAAACTTTTGTACCGAATTGCAAAAAAAAAGGATTTTTGGGAAAAAAAAACTTTTCACGGTGCAAGGCAGCATTTTGCACAACGACCGCACAGAATTGTTCTTAACGTGAATTATTTATCTTTAATTTATTTTGCGATCTTTCTTGTTTTGCTATCATTGCTACAGTTATCGGGCAGTATCTATAGGCAGCCCGAGTGCTGGGACACCGAAGAAGTACATCATTTCATTGACAGCGCGGGGAGAAGCGAACAAGCTTTTAATTCCCATCTCCCTAAGAGCTATCCTGGGATGACAGTATCGATGGAATGAATATATGAAGCGGAGAATAAGTGGGATATTTTTTTGAAGCTTCGGAGATCTACCACGTAAGGTTAGGATACTTATATTTCTTTAGCCAATGCGCTTCAAACTTGTATTCATTTATTGCAATATTATAAAACTACTGTTAAACGCGGAACGCATTTTTTTGTAAGGAACTGTCGCTCCTTCGAGATAATTTGCTGTATCGTTAATAGGTTAATTGGCAGTTCACGGTAAATTTAAACTAACTTAAAACTGCTGACGCGCTACACATTCAAAGGTTTAATATTTAGGCGAACTTTCGCCTTCAGTTAAGTTGTCGGGAGGTGAATGATTATTATTTTGCGGTCGATTTGTTGTATATTTTCGTATCAAAAATTTCCCACTAAAATAAGAAATGCATAATTTATTTCTGGTAAAACAGAATTATACCAAATAAACGTACGAGAGCAGGAAAACCCATGTAGAATATGAATTTGAACACCTTTACATTGTGTTCTTTTAATATAAATAATTTTGCTTGCTTAAAAATTACTTGGTATGGTGTGATAAGAAATTATTAAATTTTCATATGGTACCAAAATTTTTTAAGACAGCCGGGGGATTTTAATTGATCCGCTTTGCAAGAAAATTGAATTCACCGCGTGTTTATATGTTTGTTTGTTTGTTTTGTTGTTTGTTTATTTAAAGAAACACCCACCGGGCTTGTCCGCGCCTAAGCGCACTGAGCCTGAATTTGTCACATTTCTGCACGATGTCTTGTTTGTTTGTTCGTCTGTGGCTTCAGTTTTTACTTTGAAGCAGGATCTCTCTCCGGGTCCACGTGGAGTTTGTGTTCATACTTGATATGTAGGAAATAGGATTCTCATCCTGACACTACGGGTCCTACGTTCAACCTCAGTTGAAACTTGGCTGTCAGCCTGTCTTGCTGTCATTACAGACACTTCAAAAATCTGATACCTCAGAAAACATACAGGTTGAATTTCGCATTAAGGGCTCATACTTAACACGTATTTATTCACGACCCACTTCTTTTGTTTTGGGAGCTCCGGACAGTTTTATTTGGAGCACGACTTACCCATTATTCGTTCGAGGCCTAAACTGATTCGGAATTTGGAAATATCTTTTCTAAAAAAAATCACCAGTTAGTATCACAAGAGAATGTAGAGAATATTATGGTTTATATTCGTAAATGTTTTTAGTGTGAATAATTGATTTTTAGGCCTTGTCACGCTTTGTCATATAATCATAAATTGGTTTGGGGAAGGCTGAATACTGATTGATGGACATAAATTAAGGTTAAATAGCGGGTCCTCTGATATTAACATCTGTGTTGAGGTAACGTTTCGTAGAGTCTTGATTTCAGTGATGTTAACGAATTTACAGAAATAAACATAACGAAAGTGTAGGGCGTGTCCTTACATTATTTGCACTTTCAACTAATTAAACTCTTTAATCATTGTGAATATATTTTAATGTAAAATTATTATTGTGAATCGCACACTCTCAAAAGAAGGAATATTTCGCAGTCGTTTAGTATGAACGCGATAACCTGATTACACGTTATCTATAGTGTTAAAGCCATGGTACCTTTGAAACCTGTAGGATTATTTGTGATGTATTTCTATTAGGCCTTTGTCGCTGGTTGTGTAACCTTCTCCGACGCATTTTTACTTCAGGTTTGGTACTGAGAGACACATAAAGACCGATATTAAAAAATTTTAATTTATTATTAAGATTGAGTATAAATATCCTCGTGTATTTTCGGTGTTTTTTTACGGTAATATTTGGAGGCATAATCAAGGTGTACATATTGTTTAATTTTAAAAACGCCTTCATGTCAGGTGTTAAAGTATTACATTCTTACATATGCGTGTAATAGATATTAATTTGCAAACTATTTTATATTTCATTGCGGGGGCGAATGCGTGTTTCTTTTAGTAAAGGAAACTGATGTTTAAGAATGGGGAATCTGAACCCTTATTTTTCTTTGCGCCATTTAAAAGGAATCCTGAGGAAGTTACGGTATTTCCTGCTGACATTTTGTAGTATAAAGAAATTAATTTAATTTAGTAGTAAACGGCTGTTTTAACGGTTTGTAATGTAATACTTTCAGTGTCAAATTAATCAAAATGGAATGATATATTATACTATAAACCCTCCCTTTATCAAGAAGAATAGCAGATACGATTGTATGATATGCCGTCATTTAGTTCCATTGGCCACCACGCGCTGGAAGTTTTTTTAAAAAACACATTTATTAGAGATGACTGGAATATTGCTGAGGTTGGTATCATTCTATAGGAAAAGTTTAATATCAACCTTTTAAATGGAATAATTGCTTATAAAAATCACAGTACACTAAATAAGATATGTGTAAATGTCCTCAGTAGAGGTTTCAGATAACAGGAGAAAATCAATTCATCATGTCTAACCTTCAAGCTGAAGCATTATTGTCTTTGGTTTCAGATGAAGAGGAGCTGAAATTAATTAAAAAGCACTGTTCTCCTAGGAGGACACAGCAGAATGCACCTTTTTTTCTCTTACTCCCTTCAAATGCATCATTCATTCTCCATTCGGACAGTTCTTAAGAACAAAGAGCACCAGAGCTGTATGTAAGCAGTATGAGACTGTAAGACCGCCTTTCCGCATAGAGAGAGAAGCCCTCCAAAAGACAGTGGGGGTGCACAAGCTGAGCGGGGAAACTGCTGGACAGGCTTACATGCGATGTTGGGTGTTTATGGTATACAGACTGGCCTGTGTGTGCCGTGAAATCGGGACGTAGGCGGGTGGGGGAACAGTAGCTTATTCAGTGAAGGTCGAGGCTTCGTCTGAGCTTAATGCCGCAAATGTACTTGAGCGTATTTGTTTGAGGAAAGGCCGCTAGTTCGCCTGTGGGTGACCTGGCTGTTCAGGTGAGAGGCCCACACCTGGTACACACCTGGCCGTCACCGTGCTCAGTCCCTCAGGTGAAAGCTTATGAATCTGTGCCCCAAGGGGACAGATCCTCCCTGTCTCTCGCAATACTGTCACCGGCTCTCAAAGGCATATGAAATCCTCTCTCCAGTGTCGGCAGTGCTGTCTCATTTCCCCCTCTCCCCAATGGCGTCTAACCCACCACCCCTTAGTGTGACTGCTTTAGTTTGCTAGAACAAAGAAAAAAAAAAAAAACAGGTAATGCCCTGACAGCTATTAGAAATCACGTATGTGGGATTTTCGATAATAAACGAGTTGCGCTGCTAATGAAGCATTAATCTTCAGGGCCATGCAGTCCCCTCCACCCCACCCCCGTGCCGGTTGGTGTGTAAAAGTCAAGGCTTTGATCGAGCCACCTGGGAAATGCCAAGGTTCCAGAGACGCAGTGCTGTTCGGCACCGGGGGCCCCAGCAGCTCACTCGCGCCGCATGTGGGTGGTGGCTGGGACGCTTCCCAGTGTCCGCTGTGGCTTTGCAGTCTCTGCTGCTCCTGAACTGCTGTTCCTCTCTGCAGAAATATAAAAAATACAGCCTTTACCCCTGTTGTGTGGATCTTTAGGTGTGATAGCTGTAGATCTGCAGCCAAAAACAAGGATGACAACTTATTTGTTGTACCCAGTTTTTGTCATTGTGCATGACTGTGGTATATGGGCTTCTGGAGACTTCTCCCGGCATTGCGATTGTGGACACGGCCCTCCTAGTCAAACTTGTCAATTTTCTGCCTCAACATTAAGGGGAATGGGTGACTTACTGCAACACATTATAATCAGCTTAATGATGTCATGAGGAATAACAAAGTACATGTCAACAGTGTGGTGAGATTGTCACACAGGTGGCTTTAATTAAGTTTGTCTGTTTCGCATAATCCTCAGAAAATGCACTCGGGGCCCAATGAACAAGCTCAGGTGGTTCCCTTGTTTGCCTTGTTGGGGGGACTGGTCTCTTTATGCGAGACTGCAGCCGCTGCTGCGCAGGTTCTCCCGCTGTGCCACCGGCAGAGTCGGCCCGCTCACACGCACGATTTTGGCTCTTCCTGAAGCGAGGTGGCCGGTCGGCATGCGGGCTGCCTGCACAGCATTTCTGTCTGATTGTGAGAACTCGGGCACACTCTGTCTGCCCCATCTGACGCCATCTCTGCATGCCTACAGAGGTTTGACTGGATCCCAGGAGAGGACTGGAAGGACTGGAAGCACAGGCCCTATGGAAAACACACACGATCTCAATGAGCAGTCGGTGAGTCTTTCAGTACTGCCCCTATCACTCGTATAGCAATGTCTACTGTCTCCATTTTTACTCGATATACTGTATTGTCTCTCCTCTAAAGCAGTGAGTTCTATCTTTCATTTTCCCCTTAAAAATGAGTCCCCTCTCTCCCTGTATATAAATAAGTACCTTATCCCCCCTTTTTCCTTATATGTGTCCCCATTCCTCTTTAAAAATGTCCCTCTGCTGTCCCCTGTTTCCCTTTAAAGCAATGAGTAATATCTCTGCTTTTCCCTTAAGTAAATGAGTACTCAGTACTCGCAGGTTTATGGGGACAATCTCCCCTCTACGGGAAGCTGTCATGAGAGCCAAAGAGCATGAAACATTTTAAACTACAGCTATCAATTCTTATATTTCATGAATGACAGTAGTAGGTATTATTGATACTTATTTAGAAATAATATAGGTTAGAATGTTTACTATAACAGGCATTTTAGATATGTTTGTGAATATATACTTCTGTAAATATTTGTCATTCCTTTATTTAATATGTGTATCATTATATATGGTTTTGAAATTAGTATTGAATGTATTCATATATCAAATTTTGCCTGAAATCAATGTTTTTGATATAAAAGTACCCTTTTTGGTTTCGGATGGCTTGGAGCAGTTTTCATTTACCCATTTTGATATACAAGTCAGTTTGATTGCATTAGACATGCAATGCATAGAGGTATAACAGATTTTATTACTCTGATGTTAAAATTATTAAATCCTGAACTTTCTCGTCACTTATCACGCTAAGCCTGGGCGTTTAATCTGGGATTTTTAAGATGACATGTCTGAGAACCACGGAAAGTAACAAGATGCTAAACTTCCCCGGCAACGTCCAGTAGTCATGGTCTTTTGAGCTCGAAGGCCACCCTGGCTTGCGAGAGTTGGGTGGGCAGAGCTGATGGAGGTGACTTTAATCTGAAGCAGATGTCTCAAATGTGGCTGCACACGGGAGCCATATGCCAACCATGACGGAAAACGGGCCTCGCTAGCGCTGGAAGACGTGTGTTCGTGAAGTAGCGACACGCAGGGAATTGTATGGACCCAAACCAAACCTCTCACGTTACGGTCTTGAGTAGTTGTTTGAAATGTACTTTTGAATTTATTTTTTATATGCTATACGCTTAATCGCCCAGCTACTTTTAGGACGTCACAGTTACCTTGTTCAGAGTCATAGCAACGCGTTTCGTCAAGTGTGCTTGCACTGTTTCCTTAAATTTAGCGTTTTGGCAAGGTGAACTACAGCATTCGAAGTCATGATTTCATGTGCCATATATATTTTTTTTTCCTTAATCTTTCATTGCTGTGATTTACATATGTAACGGGGCTGAGATGTTGCGGCCGCGACCGGAAGATCAGAAATGTCTTTGCTTGTGACGCAGTGGTCCTGCTAAACATCAGCGGCTTCTCCTGTGCTCCGCCATCACGACCCATTTTCGCTTGTTTAAAGATCAGTCCGCATTGTTACAAAAATAATTTGGCAACACGCAGGGTCGGTGTCGAATTTCAAAGGCGATTGTGACGAACAGGTGTAATTTCATCCGCACGCCTTCTTTTAACAGCATAGATTTGTCATTCTCTGTCATGCCAACCTAGATAGCAACAATGGTGCTAAGTAGGGCAAGAACTCTCCAAAACATGTTTTTCTGTTTTTTTTTTTCCTTTCTTAATTCTTCATAGATGGGATTTCACTGGCTATTTGATGAGGCCACCTGAAGTGTGTATAGATAATATGAAAGACACCACATTTTATTTTAAGCTTTTAATATTTTTTTTGTCCCTTTTCCCTACTTACTCTTGAATGAGGCATCAGTTTACCTGTGTCCTGCTACTGCCATACTAGATTAATTCACTGTAGTCAAATCTGGCTAATATTGCTGTTTTTTCTATATGACTGAAAATGTTTATGTTTTATGCAGGGTCATGAGCTGAATTTTAAAGGGCACTTGCCAGGGGAGATACATAAAAGATGTACAGTTTGTAATATTTCGCCTCGGTTGTCAGTTTTGTTTGCTTGCCAAAATGACTGAATTTCAAGCGCAAGCAATCTCCCCTTTTCTGTATGTGATAGGTTGATATTATGCTTATGTCTAAAATATGAGCTATTAATTTGAATGATTTTTTTTTTCTCAGTAGTTCAGTTTTTAAGGAAATAATATTTAGTGGATTCTGAATAGCTGCCTGATGACTGAAAACACAGTTTAATATGACTGAAGTATTTACGCAGTGTAGTTTTTATGACTTTTTAAAGAGTGCCACACATCCGGCCAATTCCAACTGCAAGAATGATTTGTTTTCAGTATTTCATGCTCACTCCACTGCTCTCCAGTCACGTACTGATTCTCCTTCAGCCAAGTGTATAAACCCGTTTGTTGTTTGTAGTCCATGAACTCATGAATGCAGGAGGACCGTTCCATTACCAGGTGTGCATTTCACTGCATCTTACTTGCACTTGTATTAGTGACAATTAAAGAATCCTTAATCTTAAATAGATGATCCCAGTGGTCATCTTTTGGTTTGCCTTTGCAATCATAACAGTAAATCCCAAAAGCAACCTTTGTTGGTGAGATGATGGAGAATGAGGGAGGGATTGATATAATGAGCGTCATTCACGGTCTCGTCATGGCTTGCCTCTGCTCCGCCATTACAGTTATTTGCCTGTCAGTGCTGTGATTGAGACTGAAGCCATGTACAGGACACTGAGTTACACTTACTGAAGCTGGCGTTTGCACGTTCTAAAGGCCCCCGCCAAATTTATACTGCACACACTCCATCATAATACTGGGGTTTTAAAAACATTCCAGGAGGTGCCAAACACAACAGCCCCCCCTCCCCCACACCTTCCGGCAGGGGTCTTGGAGGGACGTTGTTGGCCACTCTGAAGTAGATGGAAGGAGTGCGGTGATAGTGTTGGGATGAGTGTCAGCAGAAGCAGAAGGTGCACCCCTGTTAAAGGTCCGATTTGGTGAGGCCCCACAGCTGGTGTACACCTCAGTACTCGCACACGGGTTCTGGACAGCCTCACTCTCTTACATGACAAAGGTTCCTCTGAATGCAATGCTCCCATCTTGGGCATAAATTAAGAAGCAAATGAAAAAAAATTGAGGTCACAGATTTGTGTTTCAACCTCAAAGTTCTTTTTCATCTAGGAACAATTCATGCAAAGTCCATGCAGGCTTCTTTAACTTAACTACTCTTTGGTGTGACATAGATTTACTTAACCGACTTTCAAATTCTGCCGTGTTTGTTAGATTCTGCCGTACCCAATCTCTTAATTAGCTTTGACAGCTGATTGTATTCTGACCATGACTTGACATTTATCTGCTTGTTTGTTCATTTGTTTACTTATCTGAGATTAATTTTTTCACTATAAAATTAAAAAAAAATTGAAAGCAGAATTTATATTGTGACAATTTATAATGAAATTGAATAAATGTGTATTTAATCAATCCTGCTGTTCTCTTCCTGAAGCTTGTAAATTTTAGGATGTCCAGAGTTTTATAAGACAAAATCTTAGTGGCTGGTAGTAACAGAACAGAATTCCTTAAAGGTGCAACACGCTAGTTATTACATTTGTTTTTACAGTTTTTAAAAGCAGAGTATTTGACTGGGGTTTTTCCTTTGGTTGCACAAACAGCTGCTCACAATCTACATTTTCCATCTGACTTGTTGCCATGCACCATACTTGTGGTTTTGAGCAGGGGGTCTTAAAACCCGGTCCTAGGGAATCCCCACGCATGCTTTTTTTCTACTAACCAGCCCCTCGAGGTTTCATTTGGCTATTACAGCAGCTACGTGTTCCTTTTACTAAAAATTACAAGCTTTAGGAAGAGCATAAATAACAAGTAAAACGCTTAAATAACTAATTCCATGCTATTGAAAAGATTAAGGTTGATAGACCTGCAGGCTATCATTATTGTCTTGCTGTTTTATTGTTTACTATTTTATTAGTTATCCAAAGCTTTTTTCATGACTTAAAACCCATTTTATAGCTGGTTATTTTACTGGAGCAGTTCGGGTTAAGTGCTTTCTCAAGGGTGCAGCAAAATGGCTCCTCTTTGGACTTAGACTGGCAACCTATAGGTGAAATGTCAATGACTTTGACCTGCATTTAAATTGCTGTAATGCTGACATGCAGATTGCAGGAATTGTATGACTAATGTTTGTGTTTAATTGGCGTCCTGCCCAGGGTGTACCCTTGTCTCATGCCCTCTGCTTCTTAGGATTCTCTTTGGGCTTGCTGCATCAGATAGATGTCTATTGAAAATGGATGCATTTGTAGTATAGTCAGTCCTGGTTGTTTGTATGGGTGTTTTGGTGACATAGGTCAGATTACCAGTAGCGTTTCAGACAAACCAGTATAAGATGAGGTAGTACCCAGCTGAGATATGTGGATTTCCGCTGACAATAAAACACACCTGAATACAAACACAGCCAGCCAGATGTAATCTGTCACCTAACTGGTGGTTGGTTGCTTTTCAACCCTTCTGCGGAAACAATCTCAAACTATCCCTTGCCTGCAGCTCGAGAGAGACCTAAAGGCAGCACTGCAAACTCACAAAAGCCAGCCGACGGGACAGGGCTCGATGCAATGCTGAAGAATTATCAGCATGCAGAAACCTTCACCCTTGAAATGAAGAAATACGAACCAACTGAAAATTGGATTTGGCGTGGTTATATGCCTGCTGAGGTGACATTTGTTGGCCATCTGTGGGAACGGCACCAGCAATGTCTAGGTCACATCGCAATATTTCCATACTGGGAAGGCTGGTCTGATCGTCTGTGGCGAAGTAGCACATTTCTGACAGCCTGACAAGCACATTTCGCCTAAGCTGTAGCCTCTAAAGTGTCTGTAAGTCTCAAGCTACTGTTAACAAGACCCAGTGGGTGGTTTCTACCAAAACTGCAAACAGCATAAGGGGACAGTGGAGTATAGCCACACCTTTTGATTTGCGCAGCCATGCCAACCTGCAGACATTGCCAACCCCATATGTAGCAGTTTGCTTAAGTTTTATTTTTGCTTGATTTTTGCTAAGGCAGACAAAACCCGTTTCAGAAATCTGTATTCTGCTGGGAATATAGGGGTCACCTTCAGTGTAGATTCACAGAACCTTCCATTTATCTCGATGGTAGGGTTAGACGTCACTCAGAATGTTGTCTATGATATTGGCACTGAAGAACACGAAAAGTAAATACAATGAAGAAAAACAATAAAAATCAGATTGCGTTTCATCTTCCACCATGGAATACTCCTGAAGTGGACCTGACTTTTTGTATTTCTTGAGCAGTGTGATCGAGCCACTTTCTCGTGCTTCCCCTTCTGTGTCTCCTATGTCTGACCACCGGAAAATGCTTGATGACTTATTCTTGAAAAGCTAACAAGTGTAATATGCAGTGTGATTATTTTAAGAGCTCTGCAAATGGAAATCTACTGATGAGGAGATAGCATACTTGCAGAGTGCTCTGTGATAAAATTCAACTTCAGGCTGTTGAACACTCCTGCCAAGGAACCTCCAGTAAGAGTGGTTCTTGTAGGCTTTTTAAGCAAGGCCGACAATGCAAGTGAATTTTTTTTTCAGTTTTCAGCATTTTTCCCCACTATTGTGGAATTATCGCACTTAAGCCAAGAATTCTTTTTTTTCTGTCATGACTAAAAACTGCCAGAAAACGAACTGCTTAATTGTGGTTTGCTGTAGACTAATATATCTGTCTCTTTGGTGACAGAATGTGATCATTTTTTATTTACTTATTACATGGACTTCATTTTTTTAATGGAGTTGTACGCACACACAGATAATACTGCCTAAGCAGACAAAATTTTGACAGATATTTAGAAATCAGAATAGGGTGCGTATCAGAGGTCAGTATATAGCATTTTTTTTTTTAAATTGTATTTAGTAATTTCAGGTGAATCTGGAATCTTATAAAATGAAGTTCTTGGTTACTTCAATAGGTGGGTTATTTTTGGAACGTTAATATGTTTTCTACAGTAAATTATAATGATGAGGCTCTAATTTCTCTCTAAACATCTCACTGCTGTGTAAAAGTGCTGCAGTGGCCGTTTTAAAACATCCTCTGCGAGCGGAAAAGGTGTGCAAAGACCGCGGGACATGCTTTGCGTCGTTAAACGAACGGCTGGACCTTTGGATGACCCTTTGTGAGGCAATAGGAATAAATTATGATACATACTTAAAGGGTTCCAAAAAAATAAGAGGAAAATGTTTGGAACACAGTCTTTTGTATTTGGCCAATTTAATATTAACATTGTTTTAAAAAATAGTAATAATCCTGCTAGCATGCCAAGGGGAGGATAAGGTGGTGGAAACACGTTAGTCACGTGTTTGGGGAAGCAGGGCTTATGTAAATCTCTTTAATATCTATATCACGCAGGCTTCTCTGCTGTCCTGAAAGGCCGGCGAAGTAGTGTGGGAAGTGACCCGATATGAAAGGGGCGTGGGCGCCGTGACACTCACCAAGAATGGGGCACAAGGGAACCCGTAGAGTGTCCCTGCTTCAGCGTTTACGGAGCTTATCGTGCTGGCATGCAGATCTCCCTGCTCAGCCGTCGAGCGGGGGGGACATTCCTGTATTTTTTTTTTTTTTTATTGTTAGCCATTTTCACCCTAGTCAGGTTTTTGCTCTTTCTTGGTGGGAAGTGGAGATTTTTTTTTTTATTATTCTTTTTGCAGGATTTTGCAATGTGAGGGGTCCTGGTGTGGAGATCCTCCACCCTCACAGCGGGATCCAGGTTATAAAGAAATCGAGGAACTGTTTGGCGACGAAATGTCTGGGTGCCTGTTTCTTTACCTGAATAACAAGGCTGGACCTCCTGGTACTGGACATCCAGAGCAGCCGCTCTAGGGGGCTCCATGACCACGGCCTGCTGCCCAGCTGAGCATAAAGTCGCCTTCCGTGAAGCACCCCATCAGTGTCAAGCACCAGAGCAAATAAACTTCATTTTTAGACCTTGTTCACTGGCCGGCGTTTTGGTTTTTACTCCATATCAATCTCAGAAACTACTTAACAATTCAGATGAATTGTTTGGTTTAAAAATATCACACAAAGTGCTAAGTATATATACAAAACCACACGATTGTTGCTTTCAGTATAACTCATTTAAATGACAGGCTTATCTCCTTTTTAATATACGCTGGACTGGAAAGGGACAGAGGTCACGTGTGGCTGTTTGGTTCAAGAGGTCGAGCCCTCTGCCGCCTGCCGCTCCCTACCTATCTCGCTAATAGGTCGGTGGAAGGTTGTAAATAATGGATACCTCACAGTCTGGGGCGAAACCCCCCAAAATCTGATGTCATCATCAGCATTATTTAACATGTACACTGGCATCTGGGAGCCAATTCATCATTTAATTGAATTATCCTGAAATGAATATCTCCAGTAATGAGATTAATTTTAATTATTAATCAGCTGCTGACACAGACACGCGGTGGCATGAATAAATAATGAAAGGTTTGTCTGTTCCATTTGAAGGCAGGACCTTCTTCAACGCTAGAGTGCTTTTTTATATAAAGTTTCCTTGGGATATTGAAGCTATAATCCATGTTGCCAATTGATTTTACTTCAGAATTATTTGAAATAAAAGGCAAAGAAACTCTCAGTGCTGTAGGTGCTGCTGTTCATTATTGCGTTGGGATGTGGAGCAGGGCTAGGTTCAGGTTTCTATTCCCCCC
>JAABNX020000045.1:19711189-19721757 GCA_015163995.2 Mormyrus lacerda
TTTCATTAGAATATATATATATATATATATATATATATATATATATATGAAGTACTTAACTGAGACACTACAGAGTATTCACAGTTACTACCCAGATTATGTCTTAAGCAGCCTTCCCCCGCAGTCGCCGCGGCTTAGACCTTAGACGTCATGTAATCGTTCAAACAAACATATTTTTTATTTGCGATTCTGTTAAAACAACGTTAAAAAACATTATGAAGGCAGCGCATCAACCCAACAACGGGATTTCCGTGAGCTGCCTCGAGAGCATCAAACTGGATCCTTTAACAGCTAACTCGGAACTCACGAGGGTTGCCATGGCGAGGCGTCGTTAAGAAGCACAGCGCGGAACGGAACGGCGCAGAACCGCACGGCGAACAGGCGCAGTGGAGGAGTTGGGCTCCGTCCTGCAAGTGAGCTGGCGCGAGGGAGCCAGCCAAACGTCTCCCGTATACGCGTAGGAGTAGGAAGAAGACTGGCATCCGTCTAGACACCCGCTTGGCCCCGCACGACCCACCGGGACAACGGAACAATGTTGGCTGACGTTAGCTAGCCGCTGAGGACGCTCGGCGCCATCGTTCGGGAAATGGGAGCCCTAGAAAATATTAAATAACATAAGGTTGGTGTACAATAAACTGGGCTGGAGCAAACCGCTGACCGTCTGTCTCCATGACAGCATCCGGGAAACTCTGAAGTCGCACCCGGACGGCTGTTTCCCTTCTTGGTAAAGTCGATGGTTACTGTTAAAGTATTCTGGAATAGACGTTCAGTACAAATTCTAAGTCTATTTCTGAACGAGCCATGTTTATTTTTCACTGTGTGTGTAAGTCTGGCAATTTACGTCGACTACCAAGCGAATAATCCGAAATAATCGCAGTTGGCTGTCATCTTAAAACAGCTAGCGGAGGTTCTGATTTTATCTATCCACCCTACATAGTTCCTTAGTTACCTAGTAAGTTTAGCTACGTTACCTAAGCAGCAAATATGGCGTACAAATGTATAATTTGTCTCCAGTATTTTCAGTCCCAAAGAGCTATAAATCCGGGCCAGGGCTTTCCGTGACTGTCAGTGAACCCCAAAAGGAGATAAATATGCCTTTTGTTTTTGCGTATAGCTACATCGTTAGTTTAACAGATTGAGTTTAGTAGCTTTTGGCGATTTAAAAAAAATGTGCTCCCCCTCCCACTCTCCCGAAGTCAGATTAGCGGGAGCAGTGCGTCTGTTTTGGACCTTCCAGTCTGGCGCGGACAGCCTGTCAGCTATAGGTGGACGCATCGTTTGCATTTTTTCTTCCTGTTCGCTCATTTTTGAGGAGTCTTTTTTTGATCCAATCCTGACGTTTTGCTATATCAAAGAAAATAAATAACCGACGTCTTGCGTCGTTTGTAAGGGTTTGCTGTCTATGGTTGTTGGATGACGTGACGAAATTGCTCACTTTTTGTACTTAAACTCGATCTGGAGTGTTCATCTAATCCAGATTACATCGGAATACGACTTCTTCCTTACAATTATTTTTTGTAGCCCCTGAAAGATGCATTTCTGGATTCATTAAAACAATATTAGTAAAATGTCTCTAAATATAATGAACTAGTTTTTGGACTGTGCAGAAGTTTCTCTGACATGTTTAAGAATTGTATACCATTGCAAACTCATTTCCGTAAACGTCCATATATAACGTACTTACAACTACTTGTCAATTTCACGTTAACTTTCATAAACATGACGTATGTAGACGATATAGATACATTATGATTTGTGTTTACATGTAGCAGGACTATTTTTTTTAATCTACATTCTGTAGTAGTAACTCCCACTGAAGTGTAATACCAGGCAATTTCAGATACCCGTGCGGGCACTTGTCATACTTGTCACTGGATAGTATTGAAGATGCTGTCAAATCGAAGTATACAAAACCGATCTGGTGCACATAGTTCTTTTGAACTACCTAAACATGAGTTGTTCAGCCATGCTCTCTTGCGCTTTCTCTCTCGCTATATATATATACTATAATATACTATATATGGCTGATTTATGTTGCATCGTACCTTCAAGGTTGTCGGTTAGAATCCAGCTCTACGTCCTGTGTTTCGGATGCCTTGTGTTTGCATGGATTTCCTTTAGGTACTTCAGTTTCACCCTGTAGTGCATTCCAAAGACATGCCACCCGGAAAACTGGTGCCTTTCACTTGTGTATGTCTGGTGTTTGGCTGGTTTTCAGCACAGGGTATTCCCATTAGAGACTATGGAAAATCTCAATATTACTTGACCAAGCAGCTATTAAATATGTAGATGGATAGATTCTTTAAATTCAGTCAAAATGCTGCTACTCTTTATGATTAGTGGTTTTAATAAAAATAACTTCACATAGCAGGAAAGTATATAGAGCAGATTAGCTATTATTGTCTATCAGCACTAAAGAAGGACAATCTTTATATAGGTCAACTTCTGTAAAATTGAAGATGTCCTACTTTTTTCTTTACAATATTCATGTTTGTCTGCTTCACATAAGCTCTTAGTGTGTGTGTATGTGTATATTTATATATATATGAATTACCCATCAGGCAGAGTTGTTCCCTGGGAATGCTGCAGAATGGCTGTTCATGGTACACAGTATCCTCATTTCCTTGTGCATGCTCTTGATGAAAATTGATTTTGATCATTGACAAGGTGATGCCTTAAATTAAATAAATGTAGACACCCATATGCATTAAAATGACACAGTAGAAAGGAATAAACAAAGATTGCATATAAAGATTCTGCATTCTCTGCCCAGGGAATAGTATCTACTATTTGAATGTCCCAGAGAGTAACTTCTTCTGTCTTCATAGACATCCTTCCCAGCTGGATCATACTGAAGACAGCCTTGTCCTTCTCAAAATGCATCAGTCCAGTGAGCACAACTTGGATGGAGACAGGAACCGCAATTCCAGTGGAAGCATGACACGGAATTCAGAATCTTCCTCAAAATGCCAGTCAGGCGACAACAAGAAGAGGAATGGCAAGAGAAGCCCAGCAAGCAACCGGGCCAGAACCAGGAGACGGGATGCATCTGATGGCGACAGGAACAGTGGCTCCTATTATTCGGAGGACTATGAGAACAGCTCAGCCTCTGGCTGCTCTCTTTCTGCCAGTTCCCATTCCCTGTCCCCTGTCCCCCAGAGCCTGGCCCCTACTAAACGGGTCTCCAGCAGCCCGCTGCGGAAACCAGGTATGCCCTGATTTCACAACCTCATAGTTTGGTAAGAACCAGGCAAGTCAAGCTTGTTTCATGCATGGCTGTCATTCTGTTTCCATGATTCTGAAATACTCTCCAAAATCACTTTGATCACAAGAAGTACAATGCTTGTGTACGTTTAGTCATTTGGTTATACCGGGAGACGATTATCAACTGCAGTTTTTTTTCACGTGTTTCCTTTTCCTGTCTGTAGATGGCAGTGTTGAATGTGTTTTGTTACCAGCAACACGCACAGCAGTAACGGCGCCTGTAATGGTTACATGATTGTTTTGCCCACATCTGAAAAAATGTAATTAAGCTGGTAATTTCCACCTTCTGTTTCACACCTGCACAAATTAATTATCATAATTACAAGTGAGTATCCAAATACGGTATTATAATGTTGACGAACCAGCTCTCTTTCATTGAAAGCAAATGTTTTTCCTGTTTGTACAGGTGGTTATTATTTGGTCTATTAATATACATTTTGTACCTTTTCCAAGAGTATGGTGTCTGGCTATATTCAGCTCGGTGTCCTTAACCAACATGCTATAGGAAGGAATGTTTAGGAAACAGCATAGTAGACATGCAATTTAATGTATTCCTCAAGACCCCTAGGGTTATCTAATACGGTTGTGAGTGCAGTTTCCTTTAACAAAGATGACTTAATTTGTGCCATGGTGAGAACAAGTTTAAAATAATCTGGGTGTGTTTTTTTGTAGGTGCCTCCTCACTGTTGCTGAGTCCTGTTTTTCAGCTGCATTAGTACTCTTCCCTCAGCCATATTATGGCCATCTGTGTTGGTGTGATGAATGGCTTTGGCGAGGGTGACTCGTGTATGTTTAGCATGCATCATAGGGTGGTCTAGAATTCCAAAAGTGTGCATTCGAATTGAGACACGCCGAGAACTTCTACCAACTATCTTTCTAGTCCTAACTTTAAGCATCCCCTGAAAATGCTTCTTTTCTAACCAAAGCCAAATTAAACCACTTTTCTGCAGATATGCAATAGTGTGAAATTAAATCAGTAACTGTATATTCTGTATGCACTACAGTCACCTCTCTTCACATTTATTACAACAGTCATGCCCTTGACAGTTTTCTTGAACTTCTGGAACGTGCCATGATTCTCCCATGTCAAATAGGCTTTCATGAGAAAGCTCAGAGACCTCTGTTGGCAGTTTGGAAGTATTCAATTGAAGATCCTCCTCGTTCTGTTAGTAACATAGTCATGGAGCGCTGCCAGACAAGTTCTACTTCTCCAGCCTTCTGAGTCCTTTCCGTTCAGAAGTATCCAGTTTCTTCACCATCCTCCTCTTGTCCTCCAATGAGATACGCTCATCAAAAAATGCAAGCCCAACTAACTCTTCCAAGAGATACCACAGATGTCTGTGATAGGCATTCGGTGCCACATTGGCACAGGTTCGATCTGGCTTAAATTTAATACCTCGGTATACGTCCTTTATCCGTTCCAGATCTTTGGACAGGACGTATACCGAACAGATTTTTCCCATAAGAAATAAAAGGAAAATGATTAATCTGTTCCCAAGAAAAAAAATCCTATTGTTATTGGCATATTATACATTGATGGGGTTGTATGAAATAATTTAAACATTGCTTAATATTAAATACATAAATACAAACCAATTAGAAGAAAATTTAACCTCACTTTACCTTGCTGAAAAAATTCAAAATCACATCAAAATTCAGAGAGTTATAGCGCAGATTGTTCACTGAATAGTAGCAAATGGCGTCCTGATGCTCGTGATCAGTCTCGAGAGAGGAAAAGGGTAGCGCGCGGTGTCGTGACTCATTTTGACCCATACAAGTTCTAGCACATGAGTCGTATTCCAAACAAAGGTCGTTTACTGAGCAAAATTTTTGCATCCTAGTAGGACTTATTCCAAAGCAGACATATACCAATGTACCACTGTATATGTATATACATGAATAATTAAATATTAAATCATTTATAATATACTGTCTTTTACTGACCAACATGAAGTAAACTGCCCAAAATGTAAATAATTTGAACCCAATGCAAGTCAACATTTTGGGGGACCTCTAAATTTTGCTCAGTCCAGTTGATAGGTTCACAGTATGAAAGGCATGATGTGTCTCGTGTTTACCCAGTAATATTGTGCTGCCTTCCCTGGAAACAGATGGATGTCAGAAAGGAAACCTGTTGAGTGCCTGAGCCGTGTGTATATATGTGTTGCGTGGTTTCAGAAAAACATCTTTAAGAATCACTCTGGCACTGGTTCCCCTGAATCCTTTTTGCTATGAACTAACCCACGGGTGCTGTGCTGAATCTGGCATGCCGCCTAGCTAATTGTTTGGTTTGTGTGTTCTTGGCTACAACAGAATATGTCATTAGTGATTGTACTCTTTGCCCAGTCATAAAAAGGTTTTATCCTTTTGTCACGATTTTCTATTTGTACAAGAAACCAGTTGTTTGCTCCAAATGTGCTCATGTGCTATAAACATTGCACACACAGTTTATATATCGTGTTATACATTACTTGTATACAGCCTACAGCTTTGTGGTAGTATCATTAGTTACAAAAACTAACTATTACAAAAACATTTGCTAATGCTTTACATTAACTATACCTTCATACGGAATTCATATTGCATTTATAGAACATTCATAAGCAGCATGTACGTATACCTTAACATGCCTTAACAGCTTTATAATACTAAGAAATTTTATTTGATTATACAATTATAATGTTTTTTATTCTCATATACTGATTGTTACAGTATATTGCAGGAGTTAAAGTGGGAAATGATGTTAAAGTTTACTTACATGATGCTTATGAATGTTTTATGAGTGCATTTTTAAGGTGCACTAAATAATGTATGAATGCATTATAAAGGCATTATGAAGGGGCAGTTAATGGAAACTATTACCAAACATTTATCAAAAGCACTTTTAAATACTGTATTTCAGTATGTAAAATATATTGGCGCATTTATCAGCTATAATTTAAAGCGGTAAGCTTGGTTAATAATCAAACATGAGAGAAATAAGACTATTTGCCTTTGGTAAAAGATATACTTCCAGCCACAGGATTCGGATCCGCAACCTGCTTGACACATGTATAGATCCCTGACTCTGTGAGTTGCACACTGGCCACAGTACAATCACAAGTCTGCTTTATGGAATAGTGTCTCTTTTAGATTCTATAAGCTACTAACTTCAGTTCGCACTTTTCTTTTGTTTTTGTTTTATATTTATGCAGGCCTACGAAAGTCAGGCTCTCGGCACCTTCGCCCAGGTGCTCCCCTGCAGCAGGGCGGGGGACGCTCTCAGAGCCTGAACAAGGACCCTTCGCCGAAGGACTTGGACCTGGTGACCAAGCGCATGCTGTCGGCACGCCTGCTCAAGATCAATGAGCTGAAGAACGAGCTGGCTGAGACGCAGCTGCGGCTGCAGCAGGTTCAGCAGGAGAACAAGGTGCTGCGGCAGCTGCAGCTCCGCCAGGAGAGGGCGCTGCAGCGCTTTGAGGACACTGAGAGCGAGATTGCCCAGCTTCTCTCACGTCACAGCAGCGAGGTGCATGCGCTGCGGGAGCGTCTCCGCCGAAGTCAGGAGCGGGAGCGTGCTGCAGACAGGCGGCAGCGGGAGGCACAGGAAGAGCTGAGCCGTTGTCGGGCAGCCCTCCAGAAGTTGCGACGGCTGGCCGAAGAACGCCACCTAGGGGAGAGGGAGGACCTGGCACGCAAGCTGGAGCAGGCCGAGGGGCGTCTTGCTGACAGTGACCGCAGAGTCAAGGTACACACACACATCTGTCTAACCCTACAGAATCTCATGGTCCACTTCATACCCACTTGGTTGATGTTTGGCTATGCAGGTAAGGAATATTCATGATCTGAAGGTTGCTGGCTCAAATCTCATGGCTAGTAAAGTAATGTCATAATTGGCTTTTGAGCAAGATCCTTAATTCCAGTTGTTCCAGGAAGACTGGTTTATGTTATTCTCTGATTCTCACCTGTACTTTGCTCTCGATAAAAGCCTCCACTAAATAAGGAAATGTAAACCAGACCAATCCAAGCTCTGTAACAGATACTGGGCTGTGAACCCCCTCCATGGTGGTAATTTTATGGTGTTTGTAGCTGCTCTCAAGCTTGGAAGGTAGAAGTGAGGATGTGCTGAAAAACATTAGCAAACTCAAATGTGGTCTGGTCACCAAGGCTTCCTGTCCCAGGCCAACCCACCCTGGTTGCAAGTCCAGCTGGTGTTCATTAGAAGAGCCATGAAGCAGCACAACAAGCATGTGCTCAGAGACTGTTTATGTTTCCCTGCATCACTTCAACTGTACACTTCAAATTCAGCCAGAAGAAAAAATTAAAGTTCCATGATGATTCTTGAGCCCTGCAAGGCTCAGAGCTGCCGTGTGGTTTAATTCTTCACGGGTGTAGGGACAATGTGGGCGTAACCTCTGGCATGCGGCGTATGAACAGTGCGGACAGTGTTGCTGTAGGTGCAGTGGAGAATGTGGGTTACAGAACACAGGGGACATTACAGCCGTATGATAAATGACCTCAGATTCTCTGAACTTTCTATCTGGCAACTCCTTTATTGTGTAATTATTTCTGTTTTATTATTTTTGTTTTTTATTTTCTCTTCTATGAAGCTAATTTATTGCAGTGACTTACTTTGCCTTAAGGATTATCAGCATTTGGTAATAATTATCTCATTTTCCATGATCTTGTTTCAATGCCGTGACTACTTAAAAGTAACTCTTGATGGAAGTATGTCGGGTATACCGTATGTTGAGGGGGCAGCTTCATTAGTTTCTTAATGAGCTGATCTGTCTGGTCTAGCAACATGTTTGTCCATTACTGTAATTCAGTGCAGAAGAGATTTTCAAGCTCACAGTATGAAACGGCCACGTGAAATCAGAGTGTCTGTCGGTCATTTGTTTTTTACATGCATTGGGTTTGGGCTGATTCATCTATGCCTGTTTGTGTGCATGTACACGTTTACTTGTGTATCTGTGTGCATTCATTCAGGACCTGGAGCGGAACCTGGAGCTAACGAGCAGCAGCCTCCAGCGGCAGCTGACAGCAGAGAGGAGAAAGACCCATGAGGCTCTGGAGGAGGCCAAGGGACTGAGGGAGGAGCTGGAGCGCCTAGGCCACAAACTCAAGGTAGGGGGTTCGTCCGCTGAGCCGTAGCATGTCCAGGTGTCTGTGCACTGAGGCTTTCTTAGAATCCCTCATTAAAAGGCACAGAGGGTCCCCAAAGCCATTGCGGTACATTTCACTGGCTCACTCACTTACGCTTTACAAGATAAGCGTGTCAGGATCACTTGGTCTTGGACCCCGACTCCTGCTGTAGCTTTTTTCTGCTTCATCCATTTCTTCTGGCTGTTTTTCCACTTTTACTTATTAGCCTCACATAGTATTTAGCTGCTTTTAGATCACTTTGCACTAATCAGATCTTAACAGGTTTGTGGTTCGTACTTCCTGTTCCTCAGGAAAAGGAAAGGGAACTTGATACCAGGAACATTTATGCCAACCGGATGAAACCTGCACACAGAAAAGAGGCAGAGAGCTCCACAAAGAAAAGAGGTATATTAGCACCTCGCCACTCTTCCTCTGACTTCCCACGTCCAAATAGTGGTCACATTTAGCTCTGATTTTTGGTGCAAACCAGAATTCATGAAATGTGAAAGAACAGTTGTTGGGGGAGGTGCATGGCTCTGCCTGTTAGGAGTCTTTGTCTATATCCAGAAGGTTGCCAGTTTGGATGCTATGGCCAGCAGACTTATCAGATCATTGTTGGGTTATTGAGGAAGGCCCCTCAGAGCATCTGGTAAATATATGCAATAAATGAGGAATTCAGGTTTGGGGTTTGTACTAAAGGTTGGAGTGTCTGTAAGGCCCTTTGGTTCCAGACCAATGGTTTGTTTACTGCTCTCAAGATGGTACAAGCAGATGGCGATTAGGTATGTCAGGATATTCACTGTTCCAGCTTTGGTGACTTAGAACCCACTGCATGGTGACAAAGATGTGGGGGAGACTGAACCATTAAACCTCCCGGGAGTCAAGTGACCAATCAGAGATCTTTGTGTTATCTCACATAGCTGTACAATGTGATTCTGCAAGGCTACTGACCCCTGCTGATTTGGTCAGATGGATCCTGTTCTCTCACACAGCAGCTCTCTTGGTTACAGTCTAGCATAGTGGTCCCCAACTAGCAGACCACATGATAACCTCCCCATCAGCAAATTTTATCATCTCATTTTTCAGACACAGTGGACCTTGGCTTTGTGTTGCTGATGGAATTTGACGCTTGGGGAGAAATAGCTGGGGACCCCTGGTTGTTTGACTAACTGAAGGACTGTAAACCCTTGCTAGGCCCCCCCACAAGTGCCACCAAAGAGGTGCAGACAGAGGACAGGATGTTCTCCTTGGAGTTTCCGACCCCACCTCCCACCATCACGGACAGAAACGAGCCCCCCCGGAGAGATGAGTACCTCTCGCTGAAGGCAAGCGTCCGTCTGACTGTAGAGCTTTTGCTTGATTTTGTGAGCCGCACCCATCCCATCAGCATCACAGAGATACAGTGGTGTTACCTGGGGGACCATTGGTACATGATACACCCTCTAACTTCAGCAACAGGCAAAACATACACTGTCCATTACAAAACTAAGGAGTTAAGTTTGGTAAGTTATTACCAAAAATCCAATAATAAGCAAGCCAGGATCTGAAATCTCCCTGTGTATACACTCCTCTTTCCAGCAGCAGCAGATGGCTACATTATTCTTATCACATTTAGAGGTGCAGAGGTCCCATCTGTACCATTGCCTCTTATTCAATTAAATTCAATTTGTATTTTTATATAGTGCCTTTCACAACAGTGTCACCCCAAGGCACTTTACAGGAATGTGTTGTGTGTCCTACATCATCTATGCAGAATATTTTAAAAACAGGTGAAAGGGAGGACTAAGAAATGAAAGAAAGAAAGTCAGATGACAACACAGGAAAGGAACCGGAAACTTCTAAGTAGGGAGAACGTGAGCTCTCTGTGCCGCCCTGTGCGGGGTGGCAGATTGAAGGCTGCACCCACAGTGTCACAATTGCATCCTCGATGTCACACTTCCATGGGACTTAACTAGGATTCCATCTCAGATGGTGCCCAGTCCGGGAAGGAAGGCAGAGAACATGGGTGGTCAGAACATGTATAGACACAATAACATTATAGAATAACAGTAGATAATAGAAAGTAATTTCCCCACGGGGATCAATAAAGTTTCATTATTGTTGTTATTATTATTATTATTATTATTAGATCGAAAAATCCTGTACAGCAGCACAAACAGCCATAGTTACATTGTGCTATG
>JAABNX020000045.1:19731520-19754020 GCA_015163995.2 Mormyrus lacerda
AAGTGAGGTGGGGGAAGATTGAAATGATTGTGGATACAGTGTAGCCATCTTTTACTCAAGTGGGTACGTCGGGCACATGCTGTTTGCGTGCGACATTTTACATCTGTGTGCGTGTCCCGAAATAAAAACGCGGATAAAAAAGTGTACCAGGCGGAAATTGGGCATAGCTACAGAAATTATTAGATAGGAACATATTTATATACCTATCTATATGTTGGATTCTAATGCGTCTGAGAGATACGGGCACAGCTGTGACAAAGGCTCCGGGGTGCCCAGGCCAGTCGATCGGCGGCGCCACATGCTGTGATAGCCGAACAACTTCGCTTCAGGTCACGGCGTATGAAGCACTTTGCCACACAGAGTATACGCTTATACGTTTTCTGTTCTTCTATTTAATTTTCTCGCGTGTTAAGAAGACAGAAACAAGGTGTTCCCCTTTGTTACAAAAACAGGTTTGTCCAACTTGCAAAATCGTTAAAAATACTTTTAATTATTCTTGGGCATGTTTTCATATAACATGCATGCGTACGTACATACACGCGTATTTTGCATGTTTAGAATAGGAGGAGGAAAAAGTTACCCAGAGCACCATAAAATTACACCATACCGACAAACTTGAAGGAAAAAGATAATTATTTATAGTTGCTGTAAAAAGTTTTTTTCCATCATTTGTTTTTAGGTTTTAAATAATCATCCAATGAACATTAAATTTTTTTGTCCTTGAGTTGCGACAAATGTTAAACCTAGTCTTTTCATTTATAATAAAAAAAAATGTTTAAAATGTGTATTCATTTTGTAGTGTTGCACAATGATAGTCTTATAAAAAGGATCTCGATAGGCTTTGCAGTTGTGTGCTTTGTGCACCTTTATGTATAATCACGCATGCTGCCAGGTCTGCTGTATCCAACATTCAAATTTTTATACATGAAACAGAAACTGTATCATTCATCATATTCAGCCTGGAAGACACTAGGTTTGACTTGTCATATCACAGGGGAAATTGGCCCCTACTCTACAGATTTACACCTGCTTTCCAGATGGCAGTTAGCTGGTAAACCATGTATTTGGTGAAGAGTTGCGATGAAGCAGGGTTACGGGACAGCGCCTTTTCTTATGTTACCATGTAGAGTTGAACCCCTCACCTCATGTTAGTTGATTTATTAGCAATTCCTTAAGTGAATAATTAGCAGGAAATGATGTATCTTTAATTATAAAAACTACAAACACATTTTTATAGTTAGGCTTTATAACTGATTTAATTTTTTGAAGGGTGTTCAAAAAATTCCATAGGTCTGGAGACACAGGAAGTTGGCTGCAATGCAGGACATAGATTGTGTACATGGCAGCATTGTAAGAAATGCATTGTCAAGACCTCTGTGAAGCAGAAATGAGAGACTTCAGCAAGCAGGCGTTTCTCAGGTCTTTCGTTTGCCGTGCTGCTGCCTGACCTGTTGGTGCACGTAGACGTGCTTCACACACAATAAGCCCCACAGCTCTGCCTCTGGGGTAAGGAGGACGCCAAGCCCATCACTTTGCCCCCACTGATGTCCCACAGCAAAACGATCAATATTCCAGCTTAAAATCACTTTCTTTTTTTTCTACTTTGTTTTTTTTTTTTAAATCCATGCTCTTTCTGCAACAGAAGAATTTGAGTATTTGATGTGCGTAATGAAATTGCCTCATGTCCTTGCCCCAGATGACAGTGTGTGGGCTATTCGATCTGGGAAACAATGGGGCCACATAGTTTGTTGTGTACTTTACCTTGTGGAAGATTCTGGAGAAAAAAAACAGTGTAGACATGATGGGGGGTGGGGGGGGGGGTCAAGGTCTCCCTTTTGCTGTGCCGTTCCTTAGGAAAGGGAATTTTTGGCTTTTTTTCCAGGAAAAATTATGTTAATATGGGGATGGGTCAAGGAGTTGAGATGCAACTTGCATCAGTGGAGATAAGGACATGCGTAGCACAATTTATCATCATTACCAAAAAAAGAACACAAGAGTTATCTGTGCAAAGTTGTGGTTATAGCATTAAAAGTGCACCATATAGATGAACTGGCAGGAATGAGTTTTGATATTATTGCTAAAACATCAAGGGCTGCAGGTCCAAAAGTGCATGATGGAAAAGAAACAGGAAGCTGTGAGCTTCTGCTGCACATCATGACTAATCAGATAAACTGAAGGTGAGTGCAACCGATTTGCCAACTTTTGCGAGCGGGCAAATCGAAAGTATTTTAGAGCTTCATGCAGTACGTCGTTAACTGTAGGTGTGGAGGGGATCCCCAGTGCAAAGGGCCCGAGCGTAGACGACTCAAGAGGTGCGTGAATGGGCATGGGGGGGGGTCAGGGATGAGGTTAGCGAAGGCTCCACTAAAAGTCAAGGCCCAGGATCTGTGGATTAAGATGGGCACCTGTTTGCAAAGAGAAGTTCCCAGTGATTCAGCAGGTGACATCATCTCTTTGACAATAGATGGACGGCTCCATGTTGTATTAAAGTTATCTTTATGAACGTCAGCTTTTCAAGCATGTTGAAAGCGATGTAATGAGAATCAGAATAATCCTCATTTTTGTTAGCAATATCGAGAATAAGAACATTGGATTATTTTCAGGTAATTTATTAGTTCTTTATGACTGGTACCTTTTCCTTCATTTGTTGTTAACACTATGACCTCCATACTGTTGTAAATACTAATATCACATATAGTAATATTTACAACCGATAAAACAATCTATTACACCCCCCCCCCTGTGGTTTTTGTGGGAGAGTGAAGTCTGGTTCTGTAATGTGTTTCTGTCTCTGCACCTGACCCGATAAGCCCCAGTATACGGCTGTATTCTAGACTACTCGTTTCCTGTTCTGCTGCTTGCACCTCTTCCTGCAAGCGCTCCTGCAGCGAGTCTTTATTTTAAATTTCGCAAGCACACTCCTTGCTCCCCCCAGTTATTTACCTGGCGGTGCCAGTCCAGCCCGGGGCACAAAAGCAGCCTTAGTAAGTGCGTAGGCTTTGTGTAAAGGTGAACTGGAGATTTTGCCGCCTGCATAGAAACCCTTTGGTCTGCTCCAGGCCACTGGTTACCATAATTCCGCACCAGTTGACTGTTGGTAAACCAGGAATCAATCATTCAGAAATGACAACGGCCTCTGTGGACAGTGAAGTTACGCCACTCTAACATTACCTTTGGTTTTTCTTCACAGTCTCCAGAGGGTGCTGAAGGCAAAGATCCTACTAAAGTGATCAAGCAGGAGGTAAGTGATTCACATCTCTGCCTAGTTACCATTTAATTTTTAACCACTTATAAGTGTTTATCAATTGCATCCTATCATGAGTAGCTATTTATTATCAATTTCGTTCAAGAGCTATTTTCCCCCAAATTTAATTTCTTATCTGACAGTTTTAAGCTAAGAGACTCTTAATGATTTTTTTCAACGGATGTTTTCTGGGAGCTGTTCAGATGAAGTATCTTTACTCGTCACAGCTATTATTGAATCTCCCCGTTGTAACTGATCTGTCAGCATTCTGGTGACAGGTTGGCATCCTTGTGCACTAGGTACCTATTGCCCGTGCACAGTCATGCCTGTTCTCTGGGAAATGGCAGCTTTTTGGCATCAATGCATGATACTTTATAGAATGTGAGGCTGCTGCACAGTTCAGAAGTCGGAGTCGGTGGTGGGTGTGACATGAGGTGATGCAGAATTGAACAATGTCAACATTAAATATGACACTTGTAACATTTCTGCTGTTTAATGCTGTGGTGTAACATCCAACTTCTGTTATGACAGACCTTAAGTTGAAATCTAATGTTTATTTTAGTTTTGTTTAATTTAAAATCACATTTTATCTAATTATGTGGTATATTTCAAGTAAATGGTCAAGTGATCAGGTTCCAAACGTCTAGCACTGTAGGTTTTCTTCTGGATATTTAGGGAACAGAAGTGTTGAGCTGGGCTGTTATTAAACCCCCAGTCTGATGCCATGTGTCACTGAAACATGTCACATAAGCCCCCACTTTGTCCAGCCTGATGCATTGTGGGATATCACTCAGCTAGGCCCAGCCCCTCCCCTTCCCATCCATTACCTATGCAACAATGTCATTCTGCAGTGCCATTTTCAACCTTGCGTCCGTAAACACTCGCCTCTGGCATCCAAGGTTGGAGGGGGAAAGGGGGTCTCTGTTATGATTATCCTCCTTTGTCCTTGGGCTCCTTTGTTTTGAGTCGGGTGGTTTCCTGGACCCCCTGAGATGCGGTACAGCACAGTGCCCCAGCAGACAGCTAGGGATAGGAATCACACGGCGTGCTCTTTCTCGGCACGCCACACGCTTTTATTGACTCTTGCACACCTGAACAACATCTGTGAGCTTCTCCGAGACTTAACTGTCTGTTCTCTCCCCATCAGCCCATGAGAAGATCTCAGAGGCTGTCTGAGGTACGTTTAGAAGTTCGTCAGTTTTAATGTCGCCGGTTCATATTTTGTTTATCATTTTCATGTGGGAAAAATTAATGTTTCATCTGTACAAAGTCACCATCATTGTAATGAGGCAGTGACTCCAAGAAGAACTGCGATAGCCTCAGTGATAATACTGCTGTGTTTTTTCAGCCATTGAATATCTGCTGGGTAGAAATATGGTTTCTATCAGGGACGAATGAAGAATTTGTGCTTTTCCCTGCAGAAACCAGCTCCACCCAAACCCGAGGCAAAGCCCAAGAAGCCAGTCGCTAAGGTATCCTTATGTTCACCCGCTGGGGCCAGCTAGGCGCACCTAGGACAACTCAGTAAATGTCTAATGCTAAGAGGCTGCTCATTCTGACACGCTGGCAGCATATGCCAAGGAATTTCCTTGTAAGATGAATAAAGAATCTTATTTTATGAGACATGACACGGCTAGATATCAGACTTTAAAGAAAAGCGCCACACTTCCAGTCAGTCAGCATATATTTGCAGCTAGTTCAGTCCTCAGTTGGGCTTCACCTTAAGTTTCATTTGGGGGGAGATTGTGCTTTCGGGTCAAACGTGTTTGAGCTCCATACCCATCCTCGTCTTTTTTTTAGCCTTCCTGGATGGTCGTCTGGAAGCAGTCATTTTATGGCAAAACTGTGTTAATATCTGGGGGGTGCACATGTGTGATGTTTATTTATTTTTTATTTTTTTGCAGAAACCAGCAGATGACAAGGCTGCGAAGGGCAAGAAAGGAGGGAAGGGGAAGAAGGAGGTGAAGCCGGAGGACGTGCCAGCGGAGAACGGGGAGGCCAAGACCGACGAGGTACCTCCACCCAACCCCCGGCAACCTCTGCTATGGCTCTGGCCCCGCATGTTCACAGGCGCCTTTGACCCGCCATCTTTTCTTCCGGCCCGTGACATCACAGATCTGCGTGTCTCGCTCCTCTGTTAGCGTGTGCGCCTCTCGGAGTGCGGGCCCCGCCTCGCTGTGGGTCAGAGGGCAGAGTGAGACAGTGAGAGTGAAGGGTAGGCCCTAACAGAGTTCCCAGTGTGCTGTGCTTTGAGGCGGACTGTCTGCTAGGTGTGTGTGAGTGTGCGTGTGCTCCTGTCGCCTTGCTGAGTAGTTTCCAGGTAAGTTTTGTTTAGTCATTATTATGTACATGCATTTTGTTTGCATGTCATTGGGGGGGGGGGGGGGTTTGCGAGTGCTGTGGTTTCATTGGGGATAAGCTCTGGAATTACTGGGAGCAGTCTCCAGAGGGTGCTTCAGGCTTTGAAATGTCTCCACTGAAACACCAACCTGCTCTGCATGACATGAATCTAACAAACAATGACATGGTTCATCAACCGGTCAGGCTAGAGAAAATGGACACATTTGCACGTGGTCAGTTTAATTTGTTTCATAATTCTGTGTTTTACGGCAGTGTAAAAGGCACCAAACATTCCTGTAGTATTTTTGGATGTTTATAACCGCTCATATGTTCTCGATTTGTGTTTGATTTGTTTGCTAATACATTTGCTACATGACTGTGGGGGTGAATATACATACGCCTCAGGATTTAAGAAAAAACACTGGAGATGGTCTCGTGTCTAACATAGCAGGAGGAAGTCCTTCAAACTAATGACAACCTCTGCATAGCTGGTTGTCTGTTTCAGCTGAACGGTTGTTGCAGGATATGATGCATATTCTGTGTAACTCACATGTGCCCAGCCCGGTCCTCGAGCCCCAGACAATCTGCGTTTCTGCTTAATGGGAGCTAGAAGGGAGCAAAAATGTGGACCGTCTTGGGTTCCCCAAGGACCGGATTGGGCAACACTGCCTTAGAGTGAAAATGTAGTTACCTCCAAGTCCTGTCTTTTTGTATAACCCCCTGACCCCCCCAATTCTCCACTGTCTCTTGCAGGAAAGTGAGGCTGCCGAACCGACCGCAGAGGGGAAGGAATGAGCGAAAAAGCATCTTACATGAACTTTTAGTTGATTTTATGCACCTCTTGTACAATGGGAAAGAAGGATATTTTTTATCGAGTTTTTTGTAAATGCTAATTTTTTTAGACCTGTGGTAGTGTGAGTAACCTGTACACTTTGTTCATCCTTTTTTGAACCCTCCCCTCCAAAACAGTGAATCTGGTCACCTGGCCATACTTTCCACTCAACCCCACTCCAGAAAAGTAAATAAATAAATGACTTGTTGGGGGGGGGGGGACACAGCAGAGCACATAGGAACTAGCCCTAGGTTAGAGTGACTGGGACCCGGGGAGGGGGGGGTCTCCTAACTCCAGCTGCTCTTCCCAGCATCAGCCTAACTGCTGCCTTCTAATATCCGAGGACGCATGACGGCACGGCATCTCCTGGGCTGTCTAAGCTCACTCAGAAGCCCACACCCATTTTTATACACCTGACTGGGATTTCCGTTGATACTCCGCTGCCGCCTTAGTTTCAGTCGGCTGTCCCACGTAGAGCTTTGGCGGGACGCCTGTTTCACTCCCTTTTTCTTATTATGACGGATATTTTAATCTCAGCAATAATGAGTGGTGCTTTTACTAGAAGGTTCAGGTAGTCGTGATCATTTGCCGCCTGTTTGGGATTTATTCTGTGGAGCTGTTTTAAAATAAAAAGGAAACTAGTCTTGTGTACTGAGTGACTCTTTGCCTGGATTTTCGTGATTTTTGTGTTGCGTCTTGCAGGCCTGTCAGGTCGGTGGAGCGGAATCGATTGACCCCGCTGCATAACTCCCTCGTCGCCACAGGGCTCAGTGGGCGGGGAACACTGGAGCGTGATTTCACACGGATGCCAGTTTTAGGAAAACCAGCCTTTATCCACATGTTAGAGTTTCTGGAGAATAGTCATGTGACTTGAAACAGCTGTCTAATATTCTGCAGATGTACAAGTCTGCAGGTGATTTTACACAGAGAGGTGTGTCTGCCTGTACACTTCCAGTTTCTCCTATGTGGTGGACATTAACATTAAAATGGGTATCAGCTGCATGTGGCACACAGCATTAATTCATAGGTCATGAAATTACACATAATTAAATTAAAGTAATCTAGAATCATTTTGACCTGATAATTGTAACATGATGCTGGAAAGCGTGAAAAAGCACAGAATCTCTATCCAGATACACTGGATGTCCCAGTGAATGAAAGCTTCAAAACAAATTTAAATTCGATGCAGAAAAAGAACTGAAACCAACTGGGAGACTGGGCTCCGCATGCATGAGAACGTCACATTTGCTTTCTGTTGGCCACTGCAGTATCTGCATGGAGGGTGCTGATTACATATCAACAGTACTATCTGTCCCTTCAAAAGTCCGTGGTGAAATTGCTGCACAAGTACACAGATATATTTGTTGTCAGTCCTACCAGCTGATATTTAGTGTCTTTCCACTTAGTTCTTTTAGGAATGTTAAACGCAGTGATTTGGTCATACCTAGAAATAGTACACACTGCAACTGTACTCATTATCATTTCTAAATAAATCTCATGTTTAGTCATTCTGGTGCATATTCTTGGCACAATGATCTTTGGCTACATTTGCACAGTTTAAATGTATGTGTGGTTTTACTCTAAAAGCAGCTCTGGTTGGATGTGGGTTATTGATGTAGAAACTGCTTCAACAACTGTCCCACACCTACTCTAGGTGCACGTGCATGTACTGGACGCCATGCCGCAGAAGTGCTGTGTGCACGGCAGGTCAGACAGCCTCCTTGTGGGAGTATGGCCCCCATGGCACCAGTTAGTGGATGCACGATGGCCTTTGTCTGCCCAACTGGCTGAAAAACTCAGTGTGGACCAGGGATTTTTTTTTCTACCCACAAAGGCCTTTCAGTGGAATTGTATGCCACTGTGCATACAGCACATGCTTTTGCTAAATACAACTGCTGATGTCAGAAAACGAAAGGCCACCGTTAGGGCAGAATAAGGGCCACGCATGCTCTCTAACCTCCAACACAGATTAATAATTAACAGATTAAAAAAAAAACAGACATTCTCAAAAGGAAACCTACACAAACACTGGGAAATCCTTCGCGGTGTTGAAGTGAGATGTTAAGCTACGATGAGCTGTAGTGTGATCTTTGATGGTTCCTATAAATACCCATGTGTACAGATAGACAAATTGTTTAAAATATAAGCTACAGAATTCACTGAAATGCACATGAGCATCCCTGTTCTAGTAAGGATAAACCCCAGATACTTTCCTACTGCTTCCAGTGTGATAGGGGTGTGTCTAAGCCAATCTTGAAGGAAGCATGCAAGTTGGGATATGCCCTCGGACCAGTCACCAGGGAGTTTGCAAGCGGCTGTTGTGAGGTCGATCGTCCTCAATAAGCCCAAAGGTGAGGAGCACATCTGCCACCAAGTGATTGTGACATGTCATTACACTAAAGCCCACGTTACCTTGGATGCAGTAACTAATACTTTTTTGTGATTTCCTGAAAACACAAAAATGTAGTTTAAATCTTGTTTAAAATATGTAATGTTCAATTCTGTATGTGATATTTATTCAAATGTGCATGTCCTTCTGTACAATCAGTATTTCAAATGATAAATCAGTTGATAGTTGATAATATTTGAATCTATGTGTTTCTGTGTGATCTACTGATTTTTGTAAATGTGAGGAATGAATCTCATATAAATAAAATACAGTTCAGGTTTATAATCAGGCACTAAGACTCTCCCCTGAATTATGGAAAAAAACTCAGATGTGGTCTTCCCTACCTGAGCATGTGTAAAAAGTAAAATATGTAGAGCCTAAATTATGTGTTAATTATGACAACTGCATCATTTGTAGATCATTTTATCAAGGGACAGCACTGGGGATGAATCCAGCTGTCATCCTTTTAAAAATGAACTATACTGACTATAAAAACTCCAGACTTTACTTCAAGGCACAAAAGTCAAACACCCAGGATGAGGTCAAAGTGATATTTTTTTACCATAGGACTTTAACTGCAAATGCAAAGTAATGTCACTTGAACTACATTGTCAGTTGTACTCTACTAATTAGGTGACTTCTGAAGGCAATTGATTGCACTGGATTTTATTTAGGGGTATCAGAGTACAGGGGGCTGAATACAAATGCACACCACACTTTTCAGATTTTTATTTGTGAAACATTTTGAAAACCCTGTATAATTTTCTTTCCACTTCAAAATTATCCACTACTTTGTGTTGGTCTATCACATAAAATGCCAATAAAATACATTTAAGTTTGTGGTTTTAATGTGAGAAAATGTAGAAAAGTTCAAGGGGCATATAACCTTCCTCCTCTTTCTTCCATTTAAAGCAGCTTAGCTGCAAACTGTCCATCCAGCAGGTCTGTGAAACATGCCCCCCCCCCAACACATGCAAACGGATCTCCCAATTCTGTCATGTTTGCAAACCTTTGGTGGGAAAATTTAATATATACACACATATATTTACAGGCACACATATATATACACACACACAGATATATGATATATACATACATGCACCTGTGTTTGTGTGCATATTTGTGTGTGTGTGTGTTTATATATACATATATATACACATACATATGTGCGCATGATAGCAGCAATAATCCTGAATGATGCCACCTCAAGTGTCTGTAGTGCACAAATACAGAGCTGCTGGTCACACACTTGCCTGCAACTCATCTAATGTAGATTAAATGTAAATGGACTTTCCAGGAGATAAGGTATTTCTGACTTTCGTCTGGAGAGTACGTCACAGAGAATGAATAAATTAGAAGTACTGAAAAACAGACACACGGTCACATGTTACATCAGCTGAAATTGATGCATTTGCTGAAATTATCAGTTTATGGACAGTTCATATGTATAGTACAAGATTTTTTTTGACAGTGCTTTTTTTTGCTATTTTATAGTTTCATCCATCTCTATAGTTTGATATCTACTCAGGCAATTCAGGTATACCCCACAGCACAATATCATGATAAACTATAAAGTTTACATTTCGTTTGGTGCTACAAAATGTATTTTACCATGTTGGGAGGTAATACGGCACACGGTATTACAGCAAACTAGTAACAAAACGGCAACCAAAACATTGCAGTTGTGGTATGACTGATAGTCCTTATAAATCTGTAAATCAGAGGTTTCATTTTATATCTTAACCAGGTCTCTTTGATATAATGGTTTTAGACACATTCGTACGAACACTTGAAATGCTTTAGTGTCACGTATTTCAAGATCTAGTCCATAATCCATTACAGAAAAATACAAATCAGTCCTGTATTGGGTACAAACCAAATAGCTCAAAATACACTGGGTATACTATATTGTCTTTGATGAGCGATTATGCTTAATCGATATAGGCCAAAATGGATTTAATAAAATCCACATGAATATTAATAAAGGCAATATTGACACAGGCCAACAATGCGTCCAAGCTATCCCCAAGTATTTCTTTTTGTAACGATGGTATTTTTATATCGCACATACTTCATACCCCCGGGTACTACCGATTGAGAATTCGTTGTAGCCTTTTGCATTAAATTTAATCGTATTGTCCTTCTTTTGATCTTGCCATTAGACTTGGATTCCTGTAACTCACGAGGTTTAATTCATTACATTCCGCCTTTACAACCCTCCCCCCATTTTACTGCCAGCTTACATTTCGGAAAGAAATGGAGGATTTAACAAAAAAAAATTACCACCACTGAGCGGACCGTTTAAAATACTAATTAAAACACCCCGCGTTAATTACTCCATAGATAAACATACACTTAGGCGCATTATGTTTATAGGAGACATTTTGAAAAGAATTTGCACGATATTAAGTGATGTTTTAGCTTCCTGAAAAAAACATGGCAGCTTGTTTAACGGACGCTGTCTGGATAACAAACGGCAGTCGGTACACGGGAAGAACGGGTCTTGATGAGGCACCTTTATAGGCTGGAATTTTTCAATGTATGATTCGGAAACTGCGCGGCACCGTGTATCTGGCGCTTTTCGCCCAAACAAGCATTTCATTAGAACGCACTTCCTTTTTTCCACCCCCCTAATGTTACCGTTCTCAGCCATACTCGACGTCCCCCGTGCGTGCGTGAAAACCCCCCCCACTACGTGCTATTCCGACGCAAAGGGGCTCCACTCTCTGCTCCGCGCTGACGACCAAATTCACCTCGACCCCCTTTTTCCACACCAGAGGTGCCCCGGATCGCGACGTGCGACCGGGCGCAATGTCCGTGAATAAAACCGCCCTGTATTATTTGTACTCAGTGACGCCCGTTTCGGCGAACCGGGTCGGCATTGCGGGGACTACATGTTGAAGCGCGGAAGGGAAAAAAAACCGAGCCGGATCTACTTGCTCTCACCCTGCCTGTGTGTTGGCTGAATGGAGGAGCGACTCTTCCTGGTGAATAAACAGTGACAGCTATAGGGCAGACACTAATACCCGTTTCACAGCACGGGCAGACACCTTATCCTTTACAATAAAACAGCTCAAAAATGGCTTCTGACAGTAAACACGTCGCGCAGTTGACATCTGGTGAGTAGAAATGTCTCGTCGAAGGCTTTATATTCCTACAGTTCCCCGCGACGTCCTCCTCCAGCCTAATGTAGCTCATGAATTTTTCCCCCTCGCAGAGCTGTACTTCCTAATTGCCCGGTTTTTGGAAGCTGGACCTTGTCAAAACGCGGCTCAGGTGGGTAATATGCTCTTAGGGGTTCATTTGCAGCGTCTCCGCGACGGATCGATGTGTAATATCATGTTTTATTCGGCTTTTCAGACCCTGATAAAAGAAGTGCAGGATAAAGAGGTGAGCAGCGCACCGCGCTCGCGTCGCATCTCGCTGCGCTGTACTTTCTGATGTTAATTTAAGACGGATTTCTGATTTAATTTTTAAAACGCCTCACCGGGCGCATTTCTCATAAAAACAATGTTGAGATAACGTTGTAATTGAATTGTAGTTGCTGCCGAAAAGAACCGACTGGACGGGACAACAACACCCCGGGACTTACGAAAATTTGGTAAGGGATCCCTATAACCAAGAAAAAACTTTTTTAGAGAGCAAAATAAAAATTGAATTTCCCGCAATTTTTAAATCGGGGGGGATTTTTTCAGCCTTTTCGTGCAGTGGAAAGGCAGCGTAATTTTCTTTAAACATCCGACGAGTTGAGTCCAGACTTCTGGATGTGTCTGGCGGTGTGAGTTTGGTGACAGGCTGGTGCAAAAGGTTTAAATAGTTTGTAAAAATGTAGCAGAAATAAAGATACGTCATGAGCGCTGTGTTGTAGGAGCAGCCAGGGACCGGAGGAGGGACCATTGCGCCAGAGCGCCCGAGCAGAGCAGAACAGCAAGCGCTCATGGAGGCGCTCTTCTCTATCATTTAGTTGTAGCTAGTGTAAAATACTCGAAAATGATGACTAACTAGTTAAAATAAAGCATTAGGATTTGACAAACGGGAATCTGGGAGGCTCAGCGGGGGAAAGTTTTAAAGGAAAATAGCTCGTTAAAAATATTTTAAATGATCAAGCTGGAAAAATCGCAGTGGAGGTGACAGTCGAGCTAAAGACTTACATCTGCGGAGGATAACTGTTTTGGAGGTAATATTGCAAATATTTAATCTTTAAAATACTATTGATAAGTGGGGAAGAATTCACGGTAAATATATATATATAAAAAAAACTTGCAATCCGTTCCATAAGAAAACATTCCTTATAAAACTGTTTAAGACCATTCCGTTATTGCTTGTATGTTTTTATATTATATGTTACATTTTTTTAAAGTTTATTTTGCCATTGCCACAATTTTCAAAATCGCTTGACTCAGTTTTTGTAACAGGTTTTTTTTAAATCTGAAGCTGTGTTTTGTATGATGTTGCCTGAATGGCAGTAAACCTAACTGTTGGTAGTGTCCCGATAAAGGATAATTTTTACATTTCAATAAGCATCGACCTACTAGTGTCTCCCACTGTTGTATTAGACTGACAATTAATCAAAGGCGAGTCCTATCGCCTCGGAGGATTGTGGGCTCTCATTCAGCCGTGCCGCGCTGTAAACATCGCTATTGTATTTCCTAGGATTCTTGGACGTGTCATCAGTTTAATCTGGTTTTTAATTTGCTTCTTAAAAAAAAAATAACCCAGGCAGTCAGAAACCGTTCTATAGTGTCAGTTAAATATTTTGCTGCATGATATTTGTAAAATTTAAATAAAGATTCGATTTTGCAAATCGCGTTTTAGCAGGATTTCCGACGGACAGATGTTTTGTTATGGTATTATTTCTATTATTGTTATTAGTGGTAGTGTTACTAATAATTATAATCATAATAGTAATTGTTATGCATTTTACATAATCTCGCGTTTGTTTGTAACTGATGATTAGTGCTTTATTATTTTATTTCTTGGATAACTCTGGTCTCAGGTGATGGAGCCGTTGAAAGTTAATCACCATCTATTGCGGGCGGCTCCGGCGATAGGCGTTGATTCAAAGCAGCGGCTGTTATGCGTTCTGGTACAAAGCGGGGGGCGAGGACGTCTCATCAGCCATCTTACCGGGAAGCGACCACCGCTTAGCTCTACCAATAAGATGTTTTTGTAAATGCAATTAAACCGACATTAATTACCGGAGTGGCGCCCCACGCGCGCGCTGAATGTGCAGATAAGGAGCGCTGTGAAAATGGGAAAAGTGGGCGTGGGGTCCGAATGCAAATGTGGCCATTATGTTCGTCTTTCGGTGCACGGCTGGTTGCATTTATTATAACTGTCTTGTTAAACCCGCCTTAATAAGGGGTTTTCTGAATAATGTTTTATTCTCCCCAAAAAGCTGTTTTTTTTTTTTTGTGCGAAGGGTTTTTCCTTAAAGGCGACAAACGTAAATGGCAATATATTTAATAGCATCATTTACTTGAGTGTATTTCTGAAGGATCTAACGGCAGAGTTTGTGGCAGCGGGCTTTTGTTGAAAGTTTGCCCTCTGTTAGGATCGCAGGCGTGCAGTGCTTGAACTTTTTGTGATGGGTAGTAATCCAGATGCAGGTGTCAGTAGTTAAGAATGTGGGTCACTGCTCCCAAAGAATTTGATATTGAAATTTGTGATTCAGCTTCCACTGACGTATTTAAAATAAAGTCTTCAAATGGTAATATGCTGATAAACTTACGTTTTGTGTAATAGCCTCACTAAAACGCCATGGAATGGATGACCTATTAGTTTAGAGACCCTGAATAATTTAGTGAGTGCTTAGTTAATCCTCTGAATTGTACAGAGATTTCTCTGCTGTTTGTGGTGAATAAATAAACCAACTCAAGTGCAGATGGTTCTGTGTCAGTGAAAAGCAAAATGTTTTATTTGACCATTGTTTTAGGACCTTTACTTGCCAACAAATATTTTTAATGTTATTGTTTAACAGTCCAATCAAATTAATCTTTAACTGTGCGAAGATGGAAGAGTCCAAAATGAGCACAGTCAGTCACCCCTCCAGGACCAGGTGGGGTGACACCCCGTCTGGCTGATTTTAGTGATCAATCTGGTAAGAGTCATAGGAAAATCCCTTTTCCCTGAAGGGCTTTACTGGTTATGTCTGCGTATTTAGAAAAGTGTACTGGCTAATGGTGCTAATCTGCTTTAAAATACCCCCATGGTTTGATTAAAATGTTAACTGAAAAAGCATTTTCTCATATAAAAATTTGAGCTTCTAAGACATACGGAGCATGCTGCTGCACCCACCACACGACAAACCACCTCAGGGTTGGGAATCTTATTGCAGCCATGCAGTGAGTGATACCTCAGCACCACACTAGCCCGAATTTTCTCGAGTGGCTAGAGTGCCAATCCTGCCATCAACCCCCAAATTTCCCTGTAAATTGGAGGACTTCCTTGCAGGATTAGACGTAGATTAACGTCATACTCGGGACAATTCCAGGTTAAGGGCCTTGCTTTAGGGCCAAACAGGGTAGGATCACTCCAGGCATTCACAGGATTCGAACCAGCAACCTTCCGATTGCTGGCACAGATCCCTAGCATCAGAGTCACCACTCTTCTAAAAATAGAAGCTTCTAAAAATAGAAAATAATAATAAAAAAATATAAAGATGAGCAACAATGTCACTAATGGTGGTGTAGTTGCAAAACGAGTTGTTAGAAAAATCTAAATGTGTAACAATTAAAGACTCATTTCACACCCCTGTCCCCCATGTAAAGTGCCATGTGAGTCTGCTGCTCCTGGCCTCCCTGGTGATTCTGCAAGTGCATTTGGGGGCGTCTGTCTGCCCGATCCCCTTTGTCAGCCAGCACTCTCATGCCTGCTTCGGCCCCCTTCCTCCTCCACAGGTGAAGCTGTATGGCCACATTTCTCCTGACCACCTGCTCCGGATCTGTGAGGTCGTGGGGCCGCTGCTGGAGAAGGAGGTTCCGGCCAGCGTGCCGGGGGTGCAGTCTCTGCTGGGCACTGGCCGCCAGTCGCTGCTGCGCACTAACAAAAGTGAGCTGTGTGTATGTGCGTGTATGTGCTACTTGTGCACGTGGGTGACTCACTCCTCAAGATGAACATGTCTGCATTCTCAGGCTTTACCTGACGTTCCAGGCACATGCTGTTTGCTTGTGTGTGTCTGCGTGCGTTTGTGTCTGCGTGCATGGATACGGATACCTATGTGGCAAAGGTGTCCTTCAGGCTGCCTGTTTGTTGACCACAGGCTGCAAACATGTGGTGTGGAAGGGCTCCGCATTGGCTGCCCTGCACTGTGGGAGGCCCCCTGAGCCGCCTGTCATCTATGGAAGGCCCCCTAACATAGGTAAGCTGCCTTCCCTATACCCCCTCTGCTCCCTTTCATGTGAGCCCTTCCCCTTCCCCCCCCACATGTGCTTAGACATTGAATTGTTTGAAAAATATAAAAAATTCAGTCATGAGGTTCATTTATATTTTTGTCAACAGAACGTCATTTTTTATTTTTTTCTTCTTTAATTCATGCTCTGCTTATAGCTGTTTTCGATGTTGGTGCGTCCTGTACACTTGTAAAACCAATCAGCTGGACCTCAGTACTAATGCATTTTTTTTTTTTTTTTTACTTCATGACCTCATTTGTTATTTTTGTTTAAAATCATCTCTCCGCTTGGTGTCAGAAGGTTGAGTTGTTTGCTTTTGTTTACGTGTTTGCCGAGTTTCTTGTATGATGGAGTTTATTTCCACTTCCTGAGTGTAAAAATGTGAGAGTCAAATATGTCCAAGGTAAATTTGAGTAACATACTGGCTATGCAAGGTGATACTAAAATACATTATCATTATATAGTTTATAATTAATTTTCAATATTTATTATTATTAACATCAACAACACTAATTATCTATATGACTTCAGTCATGAGTAATTTAACAGACAGCTGATAGAAATGTAATCGATGGCAGTCTGACATGACTGAATTTTCAATACATGTCCTGTGTGGTTTGAATTCCGTAATGAATGAAGACCAAATTAAAGCAGGTATTTAAAATGGGAAAGGTGTTTCTTCATGTGTGTGGGCGTGTCCGTGATGTGAAACTCCACCCCAGGTGGGCATGTCTGGGACTGACATCTCATAACCTGTGGATGTGCTTGTCTACAGTGGAGACGTCCTATGGGAGGCAGCTCAACGGGAAGTACAGACTGGGCCAGCTAGTCCCCACGGCCATCTACCAGCACATGAAGATGCACAAGCGGATCCTGGGTCACCTGTCCTCTGTCTACTGTGTCACCTTTGACCGCACCGGCCGTAGGATCTTCACGGTGAGTAAGCCTATCTTTTCTCTAACTTACTGAGCACGGTGCTGCATGTATGGCAGTGGAATTAAGTGTTAACTTTCTGACACGGCGTTTTAGGTCTTCGTTCAGTAAATCCACGTAGCTCTTTCACCCAGCAGGCAGCCTTGTACAAAAGCACCCCTCCTTGAATTTTGAATAGCTATTGCATTGTTCGCCGAAACGGAAAAGTGCTTTGGACAAATCTGAAGTGTCGCAATAACGCCTCTTGCATTCTGTCTGTTTGGCCCCAACTTTAAAATAAGTCCCATTTTTTCAGTCCCATTCTTTAAGACAGAAAGTGATGATTGGCTATAGTGAGAGTATGGTAAAGGGCAGTGAATCTAGAAATTATGTGGAATAATGTGTAGAGTTGGTGTTGCTATATGTTATCTGTAGTAATGCACGAGCCACATGAGCCCACGCCTCAAGGATGTCATGTGGGAAGTTTCTGGAGATTTCCAGTTGACCTTTAAATTTTTATAAAGTATATCAATTCTGGCAGTGTGGCCACATTTGAATTGAAAGGTGTGTCAAACTCTATTTTTAATTGCTACCAAGTTGAGGTGGGTACCACCCAGCTCCATCTATTCTATCTCAGCAAAATAGAAAGGAGGTGTCTAAGAAAAGAGACATTTTTTTTTTCCCAGCTGCTTCCTATCATTCGGTGAAACTTTGTGACAGCTGTCACCAAGCTTGGTCTCTTATTTTGGGATGCTCAGGTTGCATAGTTACACAAGTAGCATTATCCTTGTATTGATATGTGTGCTTTGAAGATGCGTTACAGAATCGGTATAATAGTCATTATAGTCAGTTTTGGACTAAAACAAGGGGAAATAGAATAGAGGATTTCTTCTCTGCATGTAGAGTATAGTGTATTAAACTCTTGATAATCTAAGAAATTGGTATTAAATGGTTTTCCCTGTATTTCTTTGAATTACGTTGTCTTATCGCACCTGGTGTATCAGTTTGACATATCCTGAAAATGTTGATTTTGTCAGTGATGCAATATTTCATCGTTAATGTTGATTTGCACCCCTAGCACTGAACAAGCTGCTGAACGAGTAATTATGTGCCTAAAAGCAATATAATGGTTTAATAATGGATATGAAGATGCACTAAATAGCTGTTATTGCCCCCTCCGAAATAGTTCATATGATTTTATCATTAGAATACAATAAAAATGATTATTAAAAGTGTGTCTTACTGTATTGTAATCCACGTCTACTTATGTTGTTTGTGTGTTGCATTGGGACACCCTGGAAAGGAGAGCTGGGTCTCATGTTGATTGGTGCTATCAGTTCTACAGTCCTGCACACAGTGTTGTTTTCACCATTGTAGTACAGTATAGATGTTCTCACTCTATTTTGCTCCCTGACTTCCTTGTCTGAGTTATTGCTTTTCTTTGGTTTTCTTGTTTGGCGAAACAGTTCCTATATTTTGGCCTTATGCTGTTTTTTTTTTTTTTTTTTTTTATTTTGTCTTCCTTTTGTGGTGTTGAACCAGTCCCCATCCCACAACTCCCGAAAACAAAAACCCTGTGCCCTGAAACTTGCTTTTGTGCTCCCCAGCGAAGGGATTTCCCCTATCTACTTTTGAGAATGCCCCAGTAAAAGAGAAATTGATTGTGGGAACCCCACCATGAACTCTTATCAGTGTAGGTGACGCTCTGAACTAGATGTAAATGTGCGAACTGGTGTTTTTCGGTCAGATAGCAGTGACCTGTGTGAATGCTGAAAGTGGGCCTTAAAAATAAACCGCGGGGCATAAATAAACTTCTGGCTTTGTAGCGTCTGGGTGCCGTGCCGTGTAGATGCTCAGACAGTAAATGTCACCGCTTGGCTTATGTGTCGGGGGCTTTCCCCGTGAAGTGTCTGCCCGGGGGAGGGGTGACTTGCCCGTTGACGGTAGAAACATGTACCCTGATGGACCTGTGAGCCATCCAGCCCCAGCGAGGCACTGCGGGGCAGTCATGCATAATGCACTAATACCTAATGTTTGCTTTGAGCTCAGATTATAGCGTAGTCACTGTAGCTGAGGCCTTGAATGCAATGGCAGTTTCGATGTTTCAGGCTTTGTTAGAATCCCTAAATTATTTTTATTGTCAGCTATAGTCCTAATTCTAACAGTTTTGTTGCAATTTCAGAGTGAAATCCAGCTTTTTCTGGATGCCACTAAAATTAGCATGTCATACCTTCTTGGTTTGTAAAGCTGTTTCAAAAGTAGTAGCTGGTTTACATGACTGCAGGATACTTATGGTAACAATGCTGTTAAATGTCCAAGTAATGCCTTTCCTGTTGTAGATAAGCTTTCTAGTGCTGTCTAGAGAAAGTATTTTGACCCATTCCCTAACTTGATATTCTTTATTTGAACTCTTTATGTAGTCGTCTCTTTAAATACCTGCCTTCCCATCAGCTTGTGCCTTAATGAAACAGCTCTTCCACTTCGTGATGTTCTGTTTACTCTGTTCACTGTGGTCATTTCCCTATTCGCATCTCCCCTTTAGCTGATGATTGGTTGTGAGGTCATCCACGTGAAGTCAGCCTATAGCCATGTTCTGCCAGTCCTCCCCAGAGAAAATTTTAAAATGATGTTTTTATTTATTTATGTAGATCTGTTTGTGGGATAGTCGCGCTTAAAATTCGGTGCACGTTGATGGCAGCCAGCGATCCTGGCTTTCCTTTTTAAGGAATGACATTTCCATTCCTGACATTTTATTAAACAATTATCTGATATCGCAGGAGTGTTGCTTCAAAGCTCCTCTGATATAGTTTACGCTTTTTTTTTTCTTTAATTTCCTGTGGAACGTGGGGAAGGTCTCCGGTGGAGGTATGCACCGAATGATTAAAAGCTACACACTTGATTTTTTTTTTTTTTCTCTCTAACCAAACTCCCTGCGTCACTCTGCATAGTGCACACTAACAATGCACTGGTGTGCTATGAGTGGGGGTGTGACTAACACTATGTTTTCTGAAAACTACAAAGAATGCAATTAAATCTAAATGCAATAACCTGAATATAACAGAATAAGCCAGTTTCATATAGGATTGTTGGACCAATATTAATTCCATTATCGTGTGTTTTTTCATGTTGGGAGGGGATGTTGAAGTGCATAATTTAATTTGGGAGGTGGGTGAGCTGAGAAATATCATTTTAAACATTTGAAACATTGCTGAACAAAACCATATTTCTGTGTGCTGCCATTTTTCTGCAGCAGTCTGGGTTTGGCAGCGAGTCTGAGCTGTCTTTTGATATGTTGTCTTTAGCATGGATGAGATCCTGAAGAATCCCCCAGCTAATGAGGGACATTTTCTCGGTATGGCATGATGAGTTATCATTAAGCAATTTATTATTTACAGTGTCTTAGCTCTCAATGCTGAAGGAAGCATTTAAGTGTTAAATTTCATTGTCTCTAAATCATATTCAAATATCTTAGTTCTTCAGATGATTAAACGTTACCTCTGGTTGTATTTTAGGTGTTTCTGGAAAAATGTAAAAAACATCTTAATGTTTGGCTCACTAATAAATATTTAGAGATTGGTAGAATTTGAATCTTTTGTCAGCATTTTTTTTCCCCAGTATTAAGACGTATCTTTGCATGGCAAAATTTTGAGTATCCAGTTACCTTTAACTGTACTTTTAATGGTTTATAATGGAAGGATCTTCTCCAGTGTAACCATTTCACTGAATTTAATGCAGCATTTAAATCTTAAAGTGTGAAGCTTTACGCCACATTATAATTATTGTAGTGACCTCATAAACATCCATAATTGCATTTATAACCAGAGTTTGAGATGCCCATATCTTGAGAGATCACATGCAAATAAGATGAAATGCACGCTAATGCATTACTGTTTGCATAATTGTGTTTGCCTCTTAGGAAACGTCTCCATTCACTTCTTTTACACTGACACACACTCAATCACTGTATGCTGACAAATGGGAAAATAACGCACATTTGCTATTTTCAAGCTTAAAATCATACTACTTGTAATATAAACAAAGTCACCATCCTTTAAATGTTGTTTGTTTTAGTTAGGGTCATTTTCCATGAACCTGCATATTTTTACATGCAAAGACTAGATCTTGCTCCATTTTCTATTTCTGAGCCTATAACAACATGTTTTGGATATGATTGTGTAATTCTGCTATGTGTGTAAGAGAAACTGCCTATTTGTACATGATTATTTAAGCAGCCCAGCAGCTATGGGCCGTCCATGTGTATTTTTCACATTTTGTGCATAGTTAAATAGTTGTGGTTCCATCTTGGTGTGGCAGATATTTGAGAAGGCTTTGCATTTGATTAGTGCATTTAGATAAAACCATTAAAAACGCCATTTTTCTGTGAGGGGGGCGTTGGCCCTTTCAGAAGGGTTGTTAAGTAATGTCAGTTGTTCCCCGTGACACCCCATGTAACATGTAGTGCCTATTTTAGTCCTGTCACATGTAATATCCTCTTGTTTGGTTCTTGAAGTGTCAAGCTCAAGTTTGATTTATTTTATTTATAGATTTTTATTTATTTATTTTTTTATGGGCATCATCCTGATCCAGTCCGTTGTCTATTTCAGGGAAATTGCTAATGAATAAATGGCCAATAAGCTGAACTCCCAGACCATGTGAGACTGTTCAGTCCTACTACTTCATTTTATTAAAAAAAATTTTTGCGCTTCGCCAGCGCTAAATAGATGTCACTGGGGCAGGGCTGCCGTGTTGGAGGGTGAGTAATTTAGAAATGGCACAGCAGTTGTCCTCTCAGCTGAAACTGAAGTGATTACGTGTTCTCTGTATGTTAACGTTGTTTACATTTCCCACGTGCTGTCCATGTGGCGCAGGGTTGGGCGGGGCCTGCAGTCTTGCACGTGCCTGCAGGCACAGACCTAATTGCTAGTGGTGCTTGGCATATAGGCTACCCAGTGATGAAGCCACATGGTCTCTACGAAATCAGGAAGGACCACGGGATGTGGACATCAGCCCCTTTCAGGCAAATCTTTGTTGTCCAAACAGATTGCAAGTGTAATATGTTTGACCAAGATGACTTTGGAAATGGACAGTACCTCTTTGGATGAGACCAAAAAAATGCTGACATTTTACTGATTTTAAGTAAAATCAGAACAGCAATTACTGGTGCTAATTTGAAAGGCTGAATTTGTTAGGTTGTTCACTGAGATTAAATTGCCAATCCTATATTGTGTTAATGGTGCATGTGCTGTGGTTGACTTTGATGCTCAATGTTTATTACCTCCAGTGAGACATTTCCTACCTAAGGAATTACCCCCCCGGCCAATCTTGGCTTTTGTATAAAACATGTGTGTGTTCATCTTCACACCTTTTGGTGCCAGTACCTTATGTGGGAGAT
>JAABNX020000045.1:19756238-19788310 GCA_015163995.2 Mormyrus lacerda
TTTATTAATAATAACACTGGTAGGGGGCCCAACCTCATATTTTGTCATAGGGCCCAAAATTGCTAGCGGCGCCCCTGCATTAATGTCTGCCAGTAGCGTAGTGTTGCCATGCAAGTGCGCAGCATAGAGTTTGGTGCTGGGGGGCGGGAACAACTAAAGTGTAATGGTCTTTTTATAAGGGGGGACGAATTTTGTTGCGGTAATTATACAACGGGAGAGGCTAAAATGAACAAAGATTTTTTTCTATTTTATTGATTTATTTCTTGCATTCATATGGCTAAAGCAGGGGGATGTTTTGGTTTTCATTAACTTGAATATTTTAATAAGGTAGAGATTTTATACTCTATATACTGTTCACATGCATGCTTTCCTTAGGGACATACTCACTTTCATACAGTTACAACTCGTTTTTCTTTGTTAAAAAAAAAAAACAATACAAAATCATTTCATTCCACGATTATATCGCCTTTGTTTAAAGTAACCCCCCGAAGTACGATTTTCATTCGGCTAACAAGTTTATAACAGATTTAGATGGCACTGTGTAAGGTAAAGTTACACCTAATGCGATTCGACAATAAGGGCAAGCAAAGCAGTGAGAATGTTATGGTATATAGGCCTATTCGCTTTCTCAGTGCAAACAGATACGCAGCATATGAGTTATATACCGTAAATCCAGTTATCCCACAACAACGTAGACTAGCTACAGGTCTCGTGGAATTTGGTTATTATTGTTAACCAACTAAATTGTCCTCGGCATCACTGCCCTTTTATTCTATTAAGTTGATTAATCGGAAAACCTCCCACTACCTTTCGTTATTTCGGTGTTCACGTAAAAAAAAAAAAATACTTCCTAACGTTTACGAGATCTTTTAACCATGTACTTATTCCACGATGTGGACTTTGACTGATGTGCAGTGATTTGACGATGATACCGGAGATGAATTTCAGTAGGTTATGTTGCCGTTAATGGTTGTCATTTAACCCCAAGAAGACAATCCAGACTTTCAACGAATTGGCGTTACGTAATGCAGCGTGGTTAAGGATGTGGGCTCCTGACCTAAATCTCACAGGTTCAAGTTTCCGCAGGAGGGCCCCCTGCAGCACCCTTGAGCAGTGCTCATAATTTCACTAATTTTAGTGAAATATTCAACTGCCTGGCTGGCTGAGACTTGCAGACTAAGTCACATTTGATAAAGGAGTCAGCTAAGCAACTACATTTTATATTATGACGTGGATATGCTAAAAAAAATATCGGAAAATGCAGCAGACGTTTATACGAAATACGCAAAAAATACAAACCTATGGACTTATACGTGCATGAATAAAGCTTGGGTGAATTTCCATCAGAATATGGACCAGAAGCATGATACCTCAATGGATACAGTTACACTGCAGGTCAAAACTACTTTAACATGCTGAAAATGTCAATGTACAAACCACGACATGAAAATCTTTACAAAAGTCACGGGTTTGTATACCTCCGGTGTGATTTCTTGAAGAAACGATTATTTGTTACAAAATAAGTAAATAAATATTTGAAGAAGAGAGCAAATGTTACCATGCGTCCATTCTGGTTTTATGGAAACCGTTTTATGAGGGAGGAGACGAGTCAATATGCCAATGTGTCAAATGGGTTTGTCTCTTCATTACCCCCTCCTTCTCTTTCTCCTTCCTTCCTTCTCTTTCTGTCTCCGTGCGCGCTAGTGACTCGTATACTACCGGCATACGGCGAGCATATGCAATTGAATTAAAACCCTAAAGAGGTCAAAAGGAAGCGGATTTAATGTAGTGACCAGTGTTTCGAGACTTAAACAAATTAGTATTTCAAATTAGATTTTCTCTAACTGAAAGAATGAAGGGATTTCACCTGATTGGATGAACTTAAAGTAATTAGAGTGATTTGTCACCAGGTTAAGAGAAAAATACTTTCGAAGCGGTAGTCTGTTTCTTTTTAAGAATCAACCCTATTCTATTACAAAAAGAAATTATGTCATTGCCGACCCGTTCAAATGGCATTTTGCGGATCGACAGAGGAAACTTTTAAATTGTTTGCGTGTATGTTGAAAAAAAAAAACTGGCAGCAATAGAAAGCACACCTTTCAGTAGTGTATTGATTAGGGCGGCTATTGTTATCGCACCAGGGCGCCAGATCATTCTAAATATGGTACGTTTTCGGGATACGAGTTTTTCCATAAAATCTTCATTCCGGCTATAGATTTGCTAATGAATTGTCCTGAATCCGTCAGTTCCATTTTATTTTGTTCCAGGTGTTAACCGAATTATTCATTAGTTTTGTGGAATCTGCACCTCCTTTACTTCTCTATTATTCTGCAGGCCTAATTATTGTTCTTTTGTGTGGCCCGTCTCTGCTTCCTCTCTACATATTCAGTTTTTCTTCCTTAAGCGCATCACACGCATCAAACAGCTGAACACGCACTTCCTATCCCTTACTTCTCTGATGGATCGTTCCTTCTTTTCCTCATTCCATCTTTGGGGTTTCACCTATGGCCGCTCCTTACTCCACGCGCTGCGGGTGTCATCTCCACAATCACTTACGAGATTATGCTGCGTGATAAGCCTCCTATTTTTCGAAACTACTTGAAGATTTCGGGACTTAGCTGGATTCTCATCCCCAGATCCAGCTTTACATAACCTGCTTTTAGGCTCCTTAGTCACTGGGGATTTGGCCCTCAGAAGGATCAGCCTAGCTAGCACTTAACTAGGCTCTGCCACACGTGTGTGTTCGCGTTTAACACCCCGTAGGAACACACACGCCGTGTGGAGTCTGAGCTCTTATCACTTAAAACGGAACAATCATACCGGTTATTTTAGAAGCAAAACAGAGCCGATCCTCATCTGACATAAAACAAGCCTGTGGTTGCCTTCAGTAATAATTCTATTAAAATATTTTGGTAGATCTGAGGAACACATATTATCGGTACAACAACCATATTTTTGCGAACGCAATATTTGTTTTATATTATCTATTTTATGGGGCTTGTTCTTTAAAAAAAATAAATACAAAACAATATAAAATTATAAACATGCATTTCACGTGCATCATAACACGATTTTTATATGTATTCTTGGTTTTGGGGGTGGGAAGATGAGTTAGCATGCCTGATTTGATTTCTGAGTGAGATGGTTTTCGTCATGCCGTTCTGAAATCACCGTAATCGTTGTTTGTAAAACAATGGATGTGATTAAGACGTAAGAACGGTATAATGAAATAAAGTATTGTATACAGCTAGCACATGCTGTATGTTTCGCTGGTGGTGACACTGTGGTGAATGAGCCTCACGCTTGTCACTCAAATAGGGTTGACCTATCAACATATTCAATAGATTCATTTGCTTTTATGATTGGTTACGGATCTTGTGGGTTCATGGTGGGTGGATCCAAGCTGCTCCCATTTTCAGCAATGCGAGGTCAAGCCTCAGGGCAACGAAATACGAGGTTATGGGAATTAACGATTTTCAGCACAAAAAATAAGCACGTAAATGCGGTGGTAGTCTCTAACAGAAAGTAAACATTTTAAAACGAACCCTTTAATTTCGCGTATTGTATTAAGTAAACCATAAACAATACAATTGCAAAGCATTGCAGTGTTTTATAAGAATGTTTTACGTGTGATTCTAATATAATAAATGCTTCCTGTTCAGATATGCATCAGTGACGAGTGAATAAGTAAGAAATACGTAATGTTCATGTTATTTTTAAAAAAAAAGTAAATTAACTTTAATCTATGGCAGTAATAATATTAAATATTGCAATGTATTTACAGTAATATTTTTCACAATGTGAAATTCTCATAAAAACTACAAAACATTTTACATTATTTATTAAATTGGGGTCCTTGGTTAAATTTAGTTCTGAGTCTTGTTTGCAGGTTTGTTTGCAGGCAATGTGAAGACAAAGTGGGGGTGGCATGTTAGGGCAGTGGGTAGCACTGCTCACTGCTGCCACACGCCTCCAGGACCAGGATGGGGGTTAGGTTTGCATGTCCTCCCCATGTCATCGTGGGGTTTCCTCTGGGTACTCCACTTTCTCCCCACAGTCCAAAAACAGGTTTGTCATTGAGGTTTCCTGGAGTGGGCTGTGCCCATATGGCCTGAACCCCCCCCCCAATTAGGAAAAGCAGTTATAGAAGATGAATGTAAGATGAAGTAAGACTTCTCAGTACTACATTTTGTATCCCTGGAGGTTGTTCCATGAAGCTGGCCTGACATAAGATGGAGGTGATGATCATCCAAGAAGAGGTTAGGTAAGGAACATTCCTACTAGACAATCATAATTGTCCAATATGAGTTTGGGTAAGGAGTATTGCTATTGGGCGATCGTGACTACTAGTTAACCCAGCTGAGAAATCCAGCTTTGTGGAACACCTCCCTGTAGTTCGGCATTTCTCAGCTGGTGGGTCCATATTCAGTAGGTCATGGAGTGTATGGCGTAATTGAAAGTAGAAGATGAAATTATCTCCCCTTCCACCATTGACAACTTTTACCTTTACCGCCCAATGAGCCGGCAGGACTTTTATTATGAAGTAGGTTCATGACTTACTGACCAAGAAATAATGTGGTTCCTGCCCCTGTCATTAAATATCTGTGTAGTAATTACTGCAGCGATATGAAAAATGGCCTGGCAGGCCCATGGCACCCGGGCAGTGCCAGTTCCAGCTGATACTGGCAGAGCAGCAGGCAAGCCGGTGGCTCTGGGGGCAGCAGCAGTAGGCAGAGTTCCTGGGGTGGCGAGGCGGGAGATATGGAGAGGGCAGGGGGAATGTGAGGTGGGCCGGCACGCCGCGGATCCGTCTGCGGGTGCGCCGGCGGTGGAAATCCCCTCGGGAAAAGTCGCGCACGTTGGCGGGGTGGATGGCCCAGAAGTGGCCCTTGCCGTTGTCGCTGCGGCCGGCTTTGACGAAGCACTCATTCAGCGACAGGTTGTGACGCACGCTGTTCTTCCAGTTCTTATCCTGCACAACCATGGATACAAACAGCCTGATGCGTGGAAACACAACGGCATGGGCAGCTGAATTCATGAGATAAGCTCTGTTCACAGATAGGATAGCTTTTAGGAAAATATCTGCAGTAGCGCGGAGACATTGGTATTTCAGGTTTTTTGATTTATCTTAGTTCAAGTAAAACAATTCAGCCTTTGATATCACAGATTCTCTGACAATAAAACCGGGAGATCAATCTGCTGCTGGTAATAAGCGTCTCTGTTACTGATTTACTGGGCGCTATGATCTTTAACTTGCAATTGGTCTATCTTGACGCTAGGTCAAGGTAGGTTAAACCGCTCCAGTAAACCTTTTGCTACCGTGCATTAGGTGCCAGTTTCGCTGCAAACCAGGAAACCCCTAAAGTGGATTAGCACAACATCCAGGCTACTCGACATACCCAGTAACAACCAGATTATTCCATCACCCTGCAGGATGGAATTAAACCTGTTGCAGAATCTCACCAGTTTATGAAAATGGGTTTTAATCATGGACTCCTTTTACGTAAAACTCATTGCATTAAAATGAGTCATGGAAGAATGTGCTCAAAGGAATCTTGCTAAGCTACCCGAACACCCAAGGCCAACCCTGTACAAGGTGCATAATCCATTTAATTTATTCTGTGTCTCCATTTACCGCAACTGATATGTTTTTATCATTGCAGCCCTTTACTAGTTAAGAAACTATGGAAGATGAATAGATGGATGGATGATAGGGTTTATTTTTCTCGGTGAACACTTACAGAACATTAATGGATGATGTAGTTTATTAATGAGAACCTTAAAGTTTAAAGGTTTTATCTGTTCTGTGGTAGTGATTGCCGTTACAAATATGGGGTGGTCTGGTGGTGCTGTGGGTATCTTTGCTGCCTCACACCCCCGGGACCCGGGTTCAAAAACATGCTGAGGTTGATTGGTATCACCAAACTGCCAGTAGGTGTGTGTGTGTGTGTGGGTGAATGAATGGTGTGTGAGCAGCCCCTGTAATGGGCTGCCACCCCATCCCGGGTTGTTCCTTGCCTGTATTTATTGTCTTTTTATAGTATTAGATGTTTTTTTTGCAGACACAAAAAATTCAATTAATTTACTAAAATATTTATACTTTTAAAATCCATCCATCCTACAGCTGATTGTCTAGGACATGGTTACTGATAGCTGGGAGCCTGTGATGGGTGGGACGGGGAAATGCTTTACTCAGTCCATAAACCTCAGGCTTGTATGTAGGACAGTTGAGAAAAAAAGTCAAATATATTAATGACATAGCAGCAGACTAGACCAACGCATGCTAAAGCTGAAAGTCTGTATATACCTTCAGGGCCATCCCTAAGAATTCAGCCCCCAGGGCCCCTGTCAGGTGCCGGGCCCCCCTGAATCTGCCACTACCGAATCGGCCCCTCCCACACCCCTCATACCTTACTCTTGAAGTACGGGTAGTGCTCCATAATCCACTGGTAGATGTCGCATAGCAAGAGTCTTTTTTCTTCTGAGGCAAGGATCGCCATCGAGATCAGAGCGAGGTAGGAATATGCAGGCTTGTCCAGAAGGTTCTCTGGAGCAGAAGTCCCACGTTCTCGGTCTTCTTCCACCATCTCCTCTCCATTGTCGTTCTCTGGCCTCTCCGGGTCTCTGCATTGTACTACCTGCAGCTTAAGGTCATCATGTGCTGTAGGGACTCGTGGATCTGGGTCAGGTGCCGTGCGACAGGGACTCCTGTTTGTTATGGGATTGCTGGACTCTTTTCCTGAGTCCTGGCTTCCCTCGTTGAACAGCAGGTAGTCAATAGTGAACCTTAGACCCATCAGTTCTTGACCATTGTGACGGTTTCCCGTAACGTTCATGCTGCCTGCGGATCTCAGTGCATCAAATCTCGATGCGATAACAAATTTAGCTGTTAGTGTGTATGAACTACAACGTGCAGAAGGACAGAAAAATTACCGTCCCGCTAATATCTGAAGCTTCAGGGCCAGGTTAGCTGCCAGAATGTTCCGACACACAGAACATCAGTTCATGCCGAGTCCCATGTTCTCTTCCTGAATGCACAATGCTGATGAGATCTCAAAAGACTGGGCTTGAAGTGACCATCTTTAAATCTCTGCCGTGAGGTTAATCTCTGAGTGCAGCTCAGTGGTTTATGCCAGTTCAAACGAACAAGCAACGTTATCCCTCTTTAAATACACCATCTAAGACAATATGGAGCACAGGCGGGTGGGGTGTGTTAGGGGGGGTGTCTGCAAGATTATTATTCCCCCCCTCCCCGACAAAGCTCAGTAATTACAAAGGATTGCGCCGAGAGATTTAGGTGACCAAGGTGTTTAGAGACAGCTGCTCGAAACGCCAAGCGGATCGTGGGCACTTCTATCCTTCTTAATAGGTCTTCTGGGGAGAAATAGTAGGAGCATGTTTATGTACAGAAATCTGAGTAACATAGCAACAATAACATAAATGTGTATATTAAAATATCCCAAGTGACCTTTTAACAACTACAGAAAGCACTATAATTTATTCTAATATAACTCTAATATAATTTATTCGACAATATTACTATTACTAAAATGTAGATATATATATATATAGGTTTTTTTTAAAAATATATGTATGTGTATATATGTATATATATGAATGGCAGTAGGTAATATGTTTCAGCCGTAAATGAGGTCTGAGAGTCAGCAGCTCGACATGTGAGCTTGCAAAACAACAGACAGCAGCTAATAGGGTTGCAAAGGGGCTCAAGAATCCGTGTACAAATCCCGAGGGCATCGGGGGCCGAGGGGCACGGTCTCAAAAATCATGACAGCATTTGACAAATAATGACATCATAAATAAAGGAATAGTGGTCATAAGTCAAATGACACTTAGTAGGATAGCCACTAAACACATACAACAAAATATTTTAACACATAATTAGAATTCCCCGTGGTGATGATCTCCTTTCACCTGCCTCTTCTTGCTCCTTTTTAACATGCTCTGCCACCCCAAAGGGCTGTATGTGCGACTGCAAATGTCCGAATCAGTCCTACCGAACATTAAACAGACTCTTCCCTGCCAGTACAATGTCCAGGTAATTTCCGACTGACTCCCATGTGTGAAGGGGGCAGGGAGAATTCCATAGAACTCACCGCAAACCAGTGGGCATGTTGATGACATTTTTTTACCATGCGACTGGCACGAAAACAAATGAATGCAAAACATCTGAGGGTGAAGAAGAAGAATGATGTACGCAAAGACAACGCCAACAAACATGGCTGACTGGGGAGACGACGAGATTCGGGAGCTTCTATCAATGGTGCTGCAAACAAAACAGTGGGATTTGCGTAGCGTACTTCCTGCATGGTGCCCTGGCTCATGTGGGCTCTATCCAAGCACCACCCTTCGTCTAACCAGCTGCAGTATTTCTAGTATGGCTGAAGACGTCTGACACTGACAAACTCCGACTGTGTGCCATATGTGTGAAAGGGCAACTCTGGAAAATATCTGGGTCTGCTCCTCCAGACAATGTCCGGAATTTATGTGTGAAAAGGGCTCATGGGGAGGCCCAGAATGGCCAATCGGAAGACTCAGCAGAATTCCCGGTGGGCCACTTAGCTGTTTTGCTGATCAAAAAACAAAATAGTTTGAGGAGTTTAAAATTGTGCCAGCCAGAAACAAAATGATTCAGAATGTTAACCAGTGGGTTTTCTCTCTCTCTCTCTCTCTCTCTCTCTCTCTCTCTCTCTCACACACACACACACACACACACACACACACACACACACACACACACACACAGAGACTGCTCAAAGAAAATATGCAAATATGCGACATGCACATCAGCGTGATCGCTTGTCATTTAGAGCCACCACCTCATCCAGGCTGAAAAAGAGTCCCACTCTGCACTTACTCGTGACACACATACAGGTAGGAGTAATCTTAGGGGCCACAGCAGGGGGTCAGCCTGGAGTTAGGGGTTAAGGGCCTTGCTCAGGGGCCCAGTGGATACATCAGTCAGCAAAACCCGGGGTTTGAACCAGTGACCTTCTGATCATGAACAGTCTTAACCCAATGAGTCACATACCTCCCCTCCTCCTCCAGAGCTGTGACCCTGTCTCACCAAAAACTAAACCTTGAGACTTACAAAAAGCTGGAACTGTGGAAGGGCTGCTGTTTATATTGAACGCTAATGCACAAAGACACCAACCCTGGGGTTAGGAGACCTGGGCTCCTGAGGAATTGGTGGGTTTGCATTGAGAAGACGCCAGAAGATGCTTTAACCCACAGCATAGGGGATCTGCAATGGTGTGAGCAGTCATCTTGTCGGAGTCATTAGGTCTGATGATTATTCTGCTCAGTTGTATATTGGCCAAGAAATACAGGAATATGTAGCCATTTTAAACACTAAGAGTGTTTTTTCATGATGGTTTATCATTAGATAAAGCATCTGGATAAGACTGTCCTAAAGAAACACAAGCTTGCAGTTGGTCTCATGAACGCCAGGATGAAGTTGGACTCCTATCCCAGTCATCATTCCTATAAACCACTGAACCTTTGTGGGACAGTCTGTCTGCAGTGAATTTCCATCTCTACCGTTGTTGTTAAAGAATGATATGATACCTCAGTGCGCGACAGCATTCTGAGAGCTACTGAAAGCGGCTCTGCTCCACCTCAGCCCCCTCATCCAGGAGCCTGTGTCTTCCCTGAGGACAAGAAAACTGTAGTATGACTGAATGAATGAAGACCTCTTTTAATACTTTTTTTCAGCTAGATGCAAAGACAAGATTCACTGCTTAAGTATTGTCGTGTTTTTTTGTGAGAGATTGGCAAATATCTTACACCAAATCCTGTTATGTCTCACGAAAATAATTTTAAAACTGCAAATGCAGTTTTAATATCATAGCATCTAGTTATCTCCTACATGATTTTATTTATAACTAAATATGCTCATGACTTGTAGTTATACTGCACCGTGCACATACTCTGTGGGAAAAAAATAATCTTTTCTTCACATATGAAGTTACAAAGTACCTACGTTATGGATGTTGCATTGTATTTTAGTATCACAATATGTAATGACAAAATTGTGAAGTGGTACCATTATTTACTAAAATGTACGCCCTGTTATTTAACTGTCATTACCTGAAAGTGTACTTACCAGAACATGCATATATTGATTAGCAGAATGGAAGAAAGTTTACTCAAAGAACTCTGTAGCTCTGAGCTGTCGCTTTGATACCTCAACCAGGTGTGTGAAACAACTTTGTGCTGTGAAAGAAAATCCCACTCCAGTTTTTATTGTAACAGCATAAATGACAAACTGCCGAAGTTCACTTCTTTGATATTATCCCCAAGTACGTGGATGAGTTCACCTCCTTCGTTATTAACATTAGTCGGGTATGATGTGGGACAATTGAGCCGCCCGCAAAAGACGCAGTACGTTCCGTTTTATAATATCAGAGTAACCCGGATGTCGGGCTGATTTGCGGCTGGTGGTGAAACACGCAGGCAGCTACGTAGGCTAGATACATGGTTATGGAAAACCATGATAAATAAAAATTATCTTAATATGAAAAATTCACGACATGACATTCATGTTGTTATTGTAACCGGAGCTTTGATTTCAAAACCTTTAGCTGAGAACCAAAGAAACGCAGAAGCAGCATAGTGTTTAATGTACACGTGAGCTATCAATACCCAGTGTCAAGTAATTACATTGAGATCATAACGACCATAAAACAAAACTGTATTCATCCATCCATCTTCTATTATCTTACATTCCTTATCCACCCTCCTGTAATGCGAAATCATATTATTAACCCGTGAATGACGCACTTTTGGTTTACTGCGCTGACTTGTTTCGCACGCCTTTTTCCGTGGGAGATGACAGATAGTGCTCTGTTTCCCTCTACTGGACGTACTTGCATTGCAGAGCTGTGTCGTCATCTTACAATTAGTGTTTCCAGATTATTTTTAGAGTAGCACCATTAGTACTGAACCTAACGAGTCCCTAAGGGCAGCGAAAGGAAAAATAAATTGTGAAATAGAAGCCATGGCCAAGACATTGTATGGCTTTTCAGCAAAATACACAACTGGTGCTCAAGAGAAACGTTCAGTACGACTGGTTTTTATATGTTCTTCTCAAGGAAAAAAAATCATATTTAGTTGCTATATATGTATTTATGGAGTTACTTGTTTATTTATATAACCACATCAAATAAAATTTAAAGCTAAAACTGAATAGTAGAATCATCTTCATTTTCTGGTCCCCACAAAGATCTGTGAATGCAATCAAAAAGCAAAAAAATGCCAGAAGTCTTGTATTTTGTTTGCTTACTTATGGTTAGGGTTAGGGCTGGGTAGAGGTTAAGTTTGTCGTGTTGGGATTAGAGTTTTCCCCACAAAGGTATAATTATGTTATAGTCCCCACAAAGGTATAATTACAAACCTGTGTGTGTGTGTGTGTGTGTCCCCTCCCTCTGTTGTGTGGCGTTTCCTTTGTTTACACCACTTTCTTCCTACAGTCCAGAAACCAGCAATCAGGCAAACTGGCATCTGTAAATTACCCATATCAAGTGATGCTGTCCTCTCCAATGGACTGGCATCCCATCCAGGATATTTGCCTGCCATGTACCCAGTGGTGTCTGGGATAGGCTCCAACCACCCCCCCCCCCTATTTTGCGCTGAAAAATAGATGGATCCTTTTATTTTTTTTTTATATAATTACATATAAAAAATTAAGATACAAGAGGGAAAACCTAAAAGAGCATAAAGGAAATACAATATAGCAGACATATATAATAGCCCACATTTGTTCCATTGTATGGATATACAATTGCATAAAAAAGATCCACACCTCCACGGCCCCAGAACCGCCGACCCAAGATGACCCCTAAATTTGTTCAGACACCATTTCAGCTCAATTCTAAAGCAGCTCATTGGAGTGAATCCTCTAAACCAGCCAAACTGAATTAAAAAAAAGACCAGCGTCACCTGTATCACATTTCAGCTGTGACATCTAGTAACTGTACCACCCCAGTCAAACCTGAGCAATTCATTACTGGTTGAAACAAAAACCAGCACACACTGGTGGCCCCAGGGAGCCTATGTGCTCAGCTATTACAGGTGTAACGTGTTGCTCATTTGCTAACCAGGAGTGGCATGCTGACACATCTTAAAGACGCAACGGCCCTTTTGGAAATATATAATACTCAAACACAGATGCAAGGCTTGTCACCTGACCTAGGTGAGGAAAATGACTTTGGAGCTGAGCATTGTAGTCTGCTGAGGCCAGAACATTCACTGGATGAACAGATACCTTAAAGAGTTAAATGATGCACCACACCTCTCTTACAAAATGCTCTTTACAGCATGTGCCACACCACACCGCGTCTAAACCCAATGAACCTCGATATGGCATATTAAACCTACTCCTGGGAGTGAGTACAAATGTTGGATGACTCTGCAGCATTTTCACTCTAATCTTTACTTACAGATCCCGTTGTTACACTTTCGTACCCCACTTAACTCTTTTCTATTTTGTATTTGTTAACTGTCATAATTTATTTGGATTTTCATTTTTTTTTATTTAATGACCTGTTTGTGTTGTTGATGTTATCTTTTTAAACTTGATTTTCGATGCATGACAATATGTTCAGTTTCACGGCTGCTTAATTTCTGTCTTGGCGTTTTAGGGATGTATGTGTCTAATTAAAGATTTTGTTTTGATATATCAGCGTAACCTCACTTATATAAATAGGTGTTATAGCTAAAATAGCTCTAAAGTAATAATAAAGAAAAGTGATGTTTAATTCAGTTTCCATTCTTGTTATAAACTCCCTAGATTCCAGATCCTCACTATAAGGTATTATAGATAAATACATATGAACAAAGTATTAACATGTTAAAAGTTACATGTTACATGTTTGGGGACATTAAGCAAATTCTAAAACCTTTCAAAGCATGAGCATGGGTGAAGTATACACTGTATTTGCTTTGTAGAATCACATTTATTGCTTTGTCCGTTTATTTACTAAAGCACTAACCCTGTGTGAGCGAAGACTCAATCTGGACCGGCGTTAATGAGGCAGTTCTTTGTTTCAGTCACAAAATAGGCTGCATTTTAAGGGATACACCCGGATACACCATTTTCCAAGGATTTCCGGTGCAGTCACGTGAGCGCCCTGTATGGGTGTCTCTGTACTGCCTGCAGTATATGAGCGTCTGTGTAGATGATTGTGAGCCCTGTAGTGAACTCCTACAGTGTTCCCTGTGCTTCTTGGGGTAGCCTACAGGCTCGACCTGTCTCCCAACCAGATTACTGGTTAGATGATGCATAGAAGTTGAGGGTGAAATCAGAATTATATGTATTGCCAATGTATGTTCACACACACAGGGAATTTGTCTCTGGTTGTCAGTGGATATAGTAAATTAGATACAAGACAATACGACAGTCACATAAAGTCGGGTTTTTATATGAAGTGTGCATGTGTGGTTGATAGCAGTTTTAAAAGGAATGCTGAAAGGAGTATAGTATGTGCAATATGTTACGATCCCCAGTCTAGGGTTGGGGACTGTCAGAAAAATAAACAGAAAAGGGCAAAGGAATGACAGGACAAAAACAGGAACGGGGAAAGGGAGCACGGGACACAAAGGGATCTTTATTCACAGACACTTCACAAACAGTAGGTGCAACCGACTTCCGGAGTGACCCAGGCCAAAACAACAAACAAAACCCACGTCTACCGAACACAACCCAAACTCAAGCTAAACCCTAAGTGAAAACAAAGAAACAAAACAACGAAGTCTACACCTCGCTCCCTATCCAAAATACGTAGCAAATACAATAAAATAAGACAACATTGAGGTTTTGCTCGGTAATGGGGGGGTGACAGTGCAGCTGAGCTGAGGCAGCTGGGTCCTGAGAGTGATGGATTGTGGGAAGAAGCTGCCCTCATGCCGGTTTGTTTTGGCACACAGTGGTCTGTAGCACCTATCTGCAGAGAAGAAACGTTCAAAGATGATGTGACCTGGTTGTGGGGGGTCTGCGATGATATTCCCTGCCCGTTTCCTGACGGGGTGAGTACGGGTCCCAGAGGGGTAGCAGGTTCAGAGAGCCGCTAGAGATTTCGGGCCCCATGAAAGCCTATCATATTTGGCCCTCAACCCAGACCAATCAAATTATGTTTGGCAGGTTAGCACTGATAATCTTTTCTGCAGACATGACAATGTGTTGTAGCCCGAGGTGAAGAGTTTGGGTTCATGAAGTACAAATCCAGACCACAATTTTATTTCAGCCAACCAGTTGAGCTTAAAGAGTCACCTTCACAGAGTACTCAGCTCTTTGGTTGAAACAAAATCTTGGTTTGGATTTGTACTTTCTGAACCTAAACTGTCCACCTCTGGATGTAGGCTGTTTTTTTTTTGGTGCTTGATCTAAACCAGACTGAGATGGATAAAAAGAGGACAAAATGGATAGTTACTGTATAGAAATTGATCAATAGCTCCTGGGGCATGAACTTCCTCCGCTGGGCCTTATTTTATACCATAGTTTATGTTGGTTTCCCATTTCAGTTCTTGGGAGATTTTAGATTCCAAAAATGAAAAGGTTTCCATGGCAGACACAGTGCTATTGAGCATGGGAGGGGGGCAGTCTGTGTGTGTGTGTGTGTGTGTAGGGGGCGGTCCATATAAGGCCACTGTCATCTCCACAGTATTGAGGGGATTCCACTTCAGTTCGTTATAACCACATGGGGGTTATATTTAGATCCGAGGATTAATTAATTGTACATTTTGTACAAGTGATTTTGTTTTCTGTTGCATTTTGAGGTGCAAAAAGTAAACAACTTGATAATGACCCATTTAACTTATATTACGCACAAGGTACCTTTGCTATGTCACTAAACGCTACATAATTTCTCTTATGAAAACTTAATTGAATCAAAAAGCAAAATAAGCAGAATCAGTAATCGGGAGTATTTTATATGGGAAGACAGACATGGTTCAGGGTAATAGTATACATTCGCACACTGCGAATCATTTCGCAGCCCATTGCATTTCCCATCCCATACATTCTCAGTGTACTCTGATGCGCGGATCATGTCCATCTTGTGACGTACGCCGGCGCTGATTGGTGGAGGCTAAACTTTGACACGTGATCCCGATGCCTCTCATTGGCGAACGACTGCCTTTCAGCTTTGGCTCTCGCGGGGCTGCTGCGCGAAGATGGCGGCCGAGCTGGTGGAAGCGATGGCAAGTTGAGCTCCGTTTGTCCGGGTTAACCGGGGAGACGCTGAGGGTGTTGCGGGTTTGCTTGCGGATATTAAGGGAGGCGGGCAGTAGGTGCATTGTAGGCCTCCCGGGTTTGTTATAAAAATAGGAGCTGTGAAACGGAGTATCTTGCGCTGTCAAGTACGACTAGGCAAAGGGGCATATGGGAAATGAATGATGAGACCATAAATAAAAACAATCGCCTGCAGGGAGTCGGCGCGAAACTACATTAGCTAGCTAGCTACCTTCGTTATCCTTACGTTGTGCTTCCTCATCGTGTCACCGTGTGTTACTATCACACGCTGCGATACGTTTGACAATAGCATGCCCGTTAAGAGGAAAAGGAGAGTATTTCAGTGCTCGCACACTGTTGGGAAGTGTGCGTGGTGTGCCACATTTTGTGCGCTGCGTGACAACATGCACAGTCGGGTTTCATCTTCGGTGCAACTTGGGAGATTAATTCATCAGCTTTGGAGTCCAGGCCGGAATCCTGGACTGCGGGGATCGTGTTTATTAGCACGGTTAATAGAACAATGGGTTCTCATTGAGTGACGGTGCTGGGGTAGATCGGTTGAATGACATTGATTTATGGAAGATGCGTGGCTAGCGAGCGGTAGCAATAGCAATTAGTTAAGTCTACATTTTTGGAAAGTAACGTTTTGTAAAAGCGGGTATTAACCGTTAGACGTTTCGTTTTGCTCAACCTACTTCAAATAAATGATGTTGTTTTTTAATATTTGTGACGTACCTCCTGAAGCATTTAATTCACCTGACGAATACATAGCAACTCGTTTCTAAAGTAAGAAGACTTGTCACTGAAACTTGGGATGCTCTTTTAGTTATGAACTACTGTTGATTTTTTTAGAACTGTATAATGTCATTTTGATTCTGTGATAATCCTCTATATTAAGTTAGATAAAACACTTAATGACGTTTGTTGTCAGAATATCAGTATCCTAAAGTTGTCTTCCTCCATTCTTCTCCACCCTTTCGATAACTTTGCCCCGGCCACGACTAGAACATGGTGAAGAGTTTCAGAGTGTCTGATCTGCAGACACTGCTGGCTTCCATGGGACGCAGTAAAAGTGGCCTGAAGCAGGACCTGGTGGGTCGGGCCTTGAGACTGGTCCAGACGGAATATAGCCCCGAACTGCTGAAAAATGTCCGCCAGCTCTATGAGTCGCGCTTTCCCAAGGCGACAGGCTGGCTCCCAGCACGCCGGCCTGAAGTGGTCCCGGTGACCCAGTCCGCTCGTAGCACCTCGCCATCCACCAACGCGCAGGGCACAGACTACCTCAATGGCCTCCCAAAGCCATCTCCCACCCCTGCCTCAGAAATAAAGCTGGTCTCATTGCCCTTCTACCAAACTCTGGAGACACTGGTGCCCCCGACAGAGCTGCGTGAGTTGTTTTGTATGAAGTTTATTAGTGATGAAACTATACACATCATTTAGTGATCGAGAGGAAATTGCTAGAGGGATGGCAGTGTGTGTTTTATGTCTGGGAAAAACTGATATTGATCAGTGTGAGGCTAGTAACAATACTTCTTGGAGATACTTTCTCCAGCATATCTGTCTTGGGAATATCTATTATTAATTCACACACAATTTGAGATTCCAGCTTTCAGGTAGCACCACGTTTGCCTTGCGTTCTTCATTGCTCTTTCTGGTTGGTTTTTGATGTCGGTTCAGATGGACACAGCTCTTCCTTGCCTCTCTGTCCTTGCAGTTGCACAGAACAGTGAGAAGCTGCAGGACAGCCCATGCGTGTTTGAACTGACACAGAGCCAAGTGGACCAGATTAGAAACTCCAGGTGAGTGTGACTTAGGTTTTCCTGTATAGAAACAAACATCTGAAACTGGTCTATAGATAGCCTTACATGTTTAACTGCTATCATATTGAGTTTTATACTGTGTAATAATATATAGATGCTGGTCTTGGAATGACTGTGTTTTTACACTTTTTTTTTAATGTATTATTTCAGTGAGCTTCGTCCAGGGATCAAATCAGTCCAGGTGGTACTTAGGTGAGATTGCCAGAGTTTTTTTTTTTTTTTTTTGGAGAGAGGCCTTCATGTTGTGTCTTTTTAATTCGCCTATTACTTACCCATTGTTTAACGGCAGCATGAAGTAGTAGATATGTTTTTGTTTTCATTTAAAATTGGCGCATCCAAGTGAAGCATTAAATGGTTTGTAAAATAGGTTGTATGCAGAATGCAGAAATGCATGGTCTTGGAAAGTACATGCCATCTCCTCTCTTCCTGTTTTCTGTGCACTTACTGTGTTGTTTTTTGCTAGAATTTGCTACACAGACACTGTTGGCGTTCAAGAGGATCAGTATCCCCCAAATATTGCAGTCAAAGTTAATCAGTCCTACTGTCACGTCCCTGTAAGTAGATGTGAGGCTCCCAGCTTCCTCAATGAAGCTGCAGTGTTTTAAAGATTTCCCATTCTCTGATGAAGCCTATTAGCATATGGTATTTCTCTGCTGTTTCAACAAGGATTCTGATATCAGATTTCGGGGCCTTTCAGGGCAAAGCAAGTTAAAACAAGTAATCAATTTGTATTTCTCAGCCTGATTAGAGAACAGAGCTTTATTTTAGTGTGGAGTGTTACTGTAACAGTAAGTTGCATGCTGTGTTTCAGTCGAGTGATTTCTGTTTTTGACTTTGGTACTAAAGCGACTTTAGTGGGTCACGTGATTTTGCCTGTGAAGATGCATATGCAGTGTGCAGAATGACTTCCGCCATCGTGTGTCATATTGTGCCACTTCATTGTGATAAGCAAACTGAGCCGCCTTGTCTGTTTTTACAGACACTCACCCACTGCCTCTCTCTCCCTCCCTCCTCCCCTTTCACTTCAGTGATACCTGCATACTTTTACTTGGATCTTTGGCACTATAAGCTGCCTTAAAAAACACTGGGACATTACATTTTTACACCATTTTTATGTATCGGCCTTGTGAAGTTTAAAACCTCCAAACAGTTTTGCAGGATACATGAAGGATGCCCCTTGATATTAATTGAATGCAGATTCATATCTAATAAGTAGCATACTATAAAATGCTCAGCATTCCTCTGGTATTTCTCTCACAGCTTTAATCTGTATAGCAGTCCAACCCTCACACTGTGGAATGAATCTGATTTTTTTTCTTCTTCCTCGTTTCACTTTTGTACGGTGGAAAAAGCAGTATGTGAATTTTATAATGTGCAGAATTGTTCTCCATACAAGTGAAACCCATTTCAAACAATAGCATCTGCTCAGAAGCTAATAATTGTTTGTTTGTGTGTGTGTGTGTGTGTGTGTGTGTGTGTGTGTGTGTGTGTGTGTGTGTGTGTGTGTGTGTATATATGTGTGTATATATGTGTGTATATATGTGTGTATATATGTGTGTATATATGTGTGTATATATGTATGTATGTGTATATGTATGTATATATGTGTATATGTATGTATATATGTGTATATGTATGTGTATATGTGTGTATATGTATGTGTATATGTGTGTATATGTATGTGTATGTATATATGTGTATATATATGTATATATGTATGTATGTGTGTGTGTATATAAAAAATGATTTTTTTTGGGGGGGGTTCATATTGGAAAATTGCAGGTGTGTTAAATCTTTATACATGTAGCATAGCAAAGTAATGTGGGTGTAAAGTGTTCTGATCTGGTTCTTATTCTGGATTAGGAATCCTGGTCTGCCTCCTATTCCTCACCCAGTACTGCATTGCATGTTTGTAATCTGTGGTCAGTAAATGAATTTGTGGGAGTTCTGCAGGGTATCACTCTGCATTAGTATTTGCCTGCAGGCCTATACATAAGTGAGGCTCGCAGCATGTCGGTGCTTTGTGGGGGGCAAGTTTGACTGCCTTTTGCTGCATGTGACACCCTGAGCAGTGCTGCTGCGTCTCTGCCGAGCCATACGGAGCATTCGGCCACCGCAGCCTGACTGACGGCTGACTCTAAGGCATCTGCCTGTTAATTGGAGTTTGGACTTCATTTGCTACGTTCCCTGATATCGCTCATTTAATTCTCAATTCAAGTCAGTCTTTAGTGCAGATTCGGAGCTGATAAGTATAAATCATGTACCCGTGTTCATGCCCAGCATAACATCAAGGGCCCTTGTATCCTGATTTTTTTTTTTTTTTTTTTTTTTTTTAACGGCATCTCTTGGGAAATCAGCAGCTGAAAACAGACGGCTGGTTAGCGGACATAGGCTACCACTCACCGGCCTGGGACTTTCCATCTTGGAAACCATATTATGGGCTACTTTTGGAGCGAACACACAGCCATCTTTTTGTTGTTGCTGTTTGTAAATGAATAAAGGTTTTACATAAGAGACGGACCAAAGAGATGGGATGTGAATTTGAAAAGGTGAAGGTGAACAGTCTCCTCCATCATCCACGCGAAGGAAGTGGTGTCCCTTAACTGGAACATCCTGCAGTCCATCACGCGGCTGCACGCTAGTGTCCGTGCGCATGTCCTTCGACATGAATTGTTACAGGCTGTTACATCATGGGGCCGCAAGCGCCTAAGACAGCTGTACTTTTAGCTGAACAACATGGGGGCAGCTTGTGGCTCAGTGGGTTCTGGTATTGCGTCTGTGATCGGATGGTCGCCGGTTCTAATCCCGGGATAATTAGACTGCTGAATGCCTTCTTTGCTGGGCCTTTGACCCCCAACTATTCCAAAGATTGCTTGACCCAGGTTTCTCAAAAGAAATATGTTTCTTTGGATAAAAATGTTTGGATAAACAAACAAAATGTAAATGATACCCAAGCTTGGAAGGTTGTCTGCTAAGCAGACCCTAAAGAACCATTCAGCCTCTCAATGAAGTGTAGCAAAAGTGAAAGGTTTGCAAACAGCTTACATATGCACATATAAAGGTGATTTATCTGGTTGGTACAAGAATTGTTGATTTTCAATCTGTAACAGCCTGTTTTGTAGAAGCAACCTTTTGCCTCTTGATGAAATCCCATTCCCTTAACATTGCTAATTTTAAATATTTCTAGTAACATTTGTAATATTGCTGTTGCAATAGTATGACAAGATTAAATTTCTTAAAGGTATGTTATCTAGGGATGCACCAATTGACCAACTAGTACCCTGATGTTGTAAATGTAATGGGCAATTTTAGGAGCTTATCTTTTGTCCAAATCGATATTCGAGTATGGTAAATTTGTCTAGTCTCGTATGTTTGTAATGTGCAAGTATGGCTAGGCTGAGCTTCCAATGAATACCAAGTTACAATGCATTTAACACTATTATAACAGGACAAACCAGCGAGCGCATTTCATGTGATGCCTGTATGTTCAGAGACTGCAGCAGTACTGTAACAAAATGGACTGATGTGAAACAAAGCAATTTAAGGCTGCATAACATCTTCATGCTGTCTGTATACTTTGTCAATTATCTGTCTCAGTCTTTCTCTTATGGGAGATTTTAATGGCTATAATCCTCTATGGGGTAGCAAAAATTACAATATAAAAGGGCAGGTTGAAAAATTTCTTGAAAATCATAATTTGTTTGCTGAATGATTAATCTCATACTTATTTACACCCAGGGCACAGAACAAATTCAGCAATTGATCTTACTCTCTGTGAACCTCAGCTACTAGTCACCTTTCTTGGAAAGTGTAGGTAGCTCTTTGTGGGACTGAACATTTCCCCGTAATCATAACCCATGAAGGAGATGCTGAGAAATAGCAGTCAGAGAGATGGCAGATTCCAAAAGGCTTTGAAATGCTTTGGTATGAGAAGTTTTGTATAGAACAAGACATTGAAGATGCGCTTATTCTAATTTAAACAACCAGTGTCCCTAAAACGTCAGTAAACTCAAACGTATTTGTATCCTATGCTGTAATGATGCCAAAACGCAATCCAGGCTCAGAAAAAAGCAGAAAGTATTTTCTTTAGACATTCATCAACTGAAAGCCTTGCAAAGTAAAAAATACGCAAGGCACAAGCTTGTAGGATCATTAATGTAACAAAGACACAAAGCAAGAGACAATGTTTTTAACTCAATCTCAAATGCACCAGCATGAAAGACTTGGAATCTGATTCGTAAGATGAACTGGAAGGAAACTGGGTTTCAGATCCAGCACGTTAAACACCAGGATGCGCTACTTACAATAAAACAAGAAATGGCAGAAAAGTCAGCAGAACCATTTGAAAAGAACTCTTCTGAAAACTGCCTTCTTAAATTCTGGGCTTTTTGAGGTTGACAGGAAAATTTCTCCTTTAAACCCTGTAACTAGCCTTTTACCATGGTCGAGATTTTAAGATCTTTGAAGAAATCAAATATAGATGGGGAAAATCAATTTTGTATGACTATTCTTTTGTGCTGTGATTTATGTATTGCCACACTAACTCCAAAATCATTTTTAAAATTTTTTATTTTTAAAATAAATGTGTTTTGAGGTGGAGAAACACTGCAGTTCCTCTATAATCCTACAGGTGACGCCTTACAAACTAATCCCACATTGACAGGTGGCATAGAATCCCGTGTAGTAGAAGTTTGTTTAGCAGTAAAATGAATGGCAAACGACAGCACAAATTTGTGCTGCTCCACAGTTTAAATCCAATGTATGGAGGAACTTTGGCTTTCAAAATTTAAACGGTAAAGAGGAGTTGGAAATGAGCCATGCTATATGCAGAATTTTGTTCAGCAAAATTTTAAGTATTGTGGTAATATGAGGAACATATGGAAACGCATTGCTAGACATCATCCCGAGATGGACAAGGTAATGGAGAAGTATAAAAGCTTGGTGTTAATGCCATGACAGTGGCAAATGCAGCTTTTTGTTAACTTCTGATTTTTAGTTTTAATTCATACAATTGTACTTGAAGTTGTTTTGCATCGTTTAAATGCTGCCTTTGGTTTTTTTTGAGGGGGGAAAATAATTTGGAGTATGCTATGTTTTACTCATGTTCAATTCAGTTTGAAGGTGTCAGAATGTTTTAAGGAACCGTGGCAAAAACAAAACTGGGTGCAGTAAGGTCTAGGTTTATACAGAGCACTGATACTCAAAATTGGATTATAGAAGTATTGTTTACAGCTCTGCTAGACAATCTTGTGAAAAAGTTACTGGATAGTGTTCATCAGCAAGGCATGCATTTTGTTTTGGGGACTTTAGGTTACATATGAAAGCCTGCAAACGCGCACTTGATAACAGATACCAGAAACTAGCTCTGCAACAAACGGCTAAGATATGGACCAAGAGATGCAATCTGGCCAACAATTTTCTTCCCTAAATATTCAAATTTATACGAATCCAAGCATAAGATCATTCATCCTTTGGGACTAAAGATCAAAGCTCATTTAAAAAAACCTAAATATCGACCTGAGCATCCTGAACCAGATTCACATTTGTAACATCTCTCCCTGGGACCTAAAGACACCTAACATCATCCTGAACCTATCAAAGAACAAATTTTAATGTCTCATTTTTGCTGGGACCCAGGTCGTCATGATTTGCCTGGTAATGAATAAGCAGACGTGACCGCTATTCAGACACACCTCAGATCTTTTCTGAATGGGTATGTAATGAAACTATGGCAAAGGTTAAGGGGACAATTGCATAAATAACAAACTGTGTGAAATTACTCCATTTTTAATAACAGGGGTAACAGTCGGTTTTAAAAACCGTTGGGACCAGGTTGCCTATACAAGATGTCATACTGGTCTTACTGGGCTGACCCACTTGTTTTTACTTTACCTACACGTCCTGTAAGTAGAACTCCTTTATGTTAAGCATGTTTTATTAGTCCTTTTTGCCATACCACTTTACTAACTTAAGAGGTTTTTATTAAAGTCAAGTCAGAGGCGCTTTTAAATTAGCTTTTAATTAAAATTTTTTAATCTAAAGCATCTTATTTAGATTGCTTTAATTTTATAGCACTTTATTTATGAAGTTTGTATGTTTTTGATTGTTCGGTGTGTTCTTCTGTCCATATGTAGTACTCTTTCCGTGAATATAGCCCTAGTTCCTGGCATTGTGTTAAAGGTCAACATAACTAACCCTGTCTCAGTAGGTCTCAATTTAGTGGCTAGATCTTGAACTAACAACTTAATTGATCTTTTTTTTTTTAACCAGTTAGGTAACTTGGTAAACTCAGGGTTGCCAAATCTGATGAATATGGCATGACACACTTGCTTTCAGACTCTTATGCTCACGCAAAAAATCTTACAGCAAATCTGTATTTTGTTATAAACCTAAAATGCGCTAGATCAAAAGCATTGCGGCAGTTTGCCAACCCTACAGGCTATTTACATGAAAATGAAATCGAGATATGCGTGTTCAGGGGTTGGACAATAACATTGAATCACTGGCTTAAATAGTATTTGGGGTTTCACACCTGTATATGCACAACCTGGTGGTCAGTCTTCACTGATTGTGCATTCCATCAGAGTAGAGTATGAAGGTGGAATTAGCAGATCCAAAAAACAACATGGGTGACCTAAGACTTCAAAAGAGGACAATGGCTGGTCTGCATCTTGCTGGCACATTTATGACTGGGAGAGCAAGTCGTGGTATCCCGGGTGATGTTGGCCTACCACCACAAAGGACAGACCACATCCAACAGCAGTTAACTGGCGATGCAAAAGGAATTTGTCTGACAGGGATTTAAGTACAGTAAGTAAAGTAGAGCTTTATTGTCATCCCAAGCAATGCACAATAAAGTATACAGTGAGACGAAATATCGTTCTCCAAGACCATGAGTGCAACATAAAACATAAAACGCAAACAATACACAAGACAGATCACGAGAGGGGCAATCATTTTTACAGTACACCTATATACATATAAATGTCTGAATGTGCATATATACAGGGTAAGTAAAATGAGTAAGTTATGTTGTGCAAATTAGGCAAGTTGTGCAAGAGTGCAATACTCGTGTAGAGGACCAGGTATGTATAGATGTGGACAGCCATAACGGGATCGGAATGAATAAATGTAAAGTGTTGCGTAGTGCGACGCAGGGTGTGCAGTAAAGTGTCAAGTGTGGGGGTGGCATCGTGCTGTTCATGAGCCGGGCTGCTTGGGGGAAGAAGCTATTGCACAGGTGTGCAGACCTGCTCCTGATGCTGCAGAATCATCTTCTGGATGGAAGAGGGCTGAACAGTTGGGATGGTATCGGACAGTCTCAATGCTGGTGGCCTTACGGATGCAGTGGGTCAGTATTCATGGTTGGGCTGGTATAGCCAAACCTTTAGTCGCTTGTGCCAATCCCAAACACCAATTTCAGTGGTGCCAACAGCACAAATGCTATGCTAAAAATATTGCATTTGTGTTACATGGCAAACAGGACACTGTCCATACATTGGTCTGCTATACTCTCCGATATACGGTGTGCAGCATGGCTGATGAGGAAGGATTTCCACAAAAGATTCTGTGTTGTGTGGAAATGGTTTATATTTGGAAATCCAGTGTGAATCGATCTTCTGTAATTTGCCAACTTTGTAAAGATACTGTTGGTACAATAGGCTGCAACACAGCCAATCATCTTAACCACCTGAAACATTAGCCCCCGTGAGCAAACACGGAATGTCTGCAGCATCTCCCACCCATTCTGAAGTAACCAGACAAAAGCAAACGTGCTTTACTGATGCAAAAGGTGTTGTATATATTGTTTAGTTATATTATTTATCCATCATTTTATAGTCGTAAACTGTGATCAGAAGTGTGCAAGTAACTAAAGTGATAAATGTCCATTGTACACAAAATTTAAATTAAGTTTAATAGTGTGTAAAAGCACTTTTATATAGGGAGTCAGTTTTTAAATATGTATTTTAGCTACCGTAATACGTTTATTTTTATGATGGTACAAGCAGTGTTTCTCGTAAGGATAAACTTGCTGGTGGTTGTTAAATAGTTAATTAGCACTGCCATGAACATTCCAAAATTATGATTTATATTGTAGATGGTCATTATAACCAGAAATGTTATAAGGCAATTCCGGTTCCATCCACAGTTGTGTCCCCCGTCCTGTACTTTCCCTCCCCCCACTCATTTCACACAATAGGTGATTTTAAACATTAATGGGAAACACGTCTGTTTTGTGGAGATTCTTTGCAGTCCGAGATGAAAACATCTTTAAATTCAGTGTGTAAGACATGAACAAAAAGTATTCCGTGAAAGAACTACCTCAAAAACATTTGGAACGACTAATTTACTTTGACACTTGCGGAGCCCTTTTCATTTGAAAAAGTTATTTACAATATTTTGCTTGCAGAAAGCTCAGTTCATTGAAGTGTGTACAATATTTAGTCTGCTAATTATTTTAGACTAAGAGAATCAGAATCGACCTGCATTGGTATCTGCAGGTCTGATTTAAAAAAAAAATAATAAATAAAAAAAATCGGCAATTGGGATCAGCCAAGGAAAACGCAGTGGGAGTCTTCATTGAAATGAGTGTCTTGCTTGAAAAATGAAGCAAATCTTGAGGCTTTCTCACATACCATTGGCTTCATAATATATTTACACGCACAATTCTGTTTTTGCCCTTGTGTGAGCTGCTCAGTAATCTTCACAAAATATACTTTCATAGCATGATTACTATACACCGACTGGTGTTTAAGTGTGAAGAAAAGAACCCAGCATCTGTGTAGAACCTGGTAGTTAGAAAGCTTCTTCAAAAGCCTGTTAGGTTTTCATTTCAGTTGAAAGCTGTGATGGAGGAATATAATCTTCAGTGCTGAAGTGAAAGATGATCATTTATATATACTTGCTCTGTGTTTTACGATGGTTCGTTTAATGATATTTCGCCTTTATGATATGATAGCGATGCACATTCAGTAGTCAACTTTAAATATTCATTTGCTCCCGGGGTGATGATATGCCGTACAGTACTTCCTACTTATTCCAGGTGATGGCAGCAGCGATCACGAAAGTAAACAATTCATACAATGTTTAACGTTATATCGTAATTTTTTTTCCTTCTTTTTTTTCTTTTTCCTGTTTATAACCAAATAAGCATGAAGTAAATAAAAGAACACAATAACTGGTATTTGATTAGTTGCTGTAATTATTGATTTACTTATTCCATGACTGTAGTTATTTACTAATTTGTCATCATATTCTGCTTACGATATTCTCCACTTACAGTGGGCTCATTAGAATGAAACCAGAATCCCTTCTGTAGGAGTTACCATTTTCATATGTGATACATGCTTAATGACAATGGCTGTGTCTCTCCCCCCCCCCCCCCCCAAAACCCCGGCTCGACCTCAGGGTTCGGACGACTGTCTGGTGAAGATCTGGGCGACTGACGATGGTCGGCTGCTAAACACGCTGCGCGGTCACGCTGCCGAGATCTCTGATATGGCCGTCAACTACGAGAACACCATGATTGCCTCGGGCAGCTGTGATAAGATGATCCGCGTTTGGTGCCTGCAAACCTGCGCACCTCTGGCTGTGCTGGATGGCCATGGCGCTTCCATTACCTCCTTACAGGTAGGAGGCTCTGCTGTGGCATTCAGTTATTTAAATGTATATTTGGGAGGGGGCTTGTTCATGTCTTGTGGAGACACAGGCAATGTTCAAGATATGTTTATGCATAAGTTTTCTGTTTTATTAAATGTTGTATGCTCGTGTGATTGCACCACCTGGTGGTGTGGAGGATATATTGCAATGCTGTGGTCTCTCTGCCCAGTTCTCCCCGCTGTGCAATGGAGCCAGGAGGTACCTCTCCTCCACTGGGGCTGATGGGTCTATTTGCTTCTGGCAGTGGGACGCCAGGACGCTAAAGTTCAGGTCAGTGCCACTCTCGTTATTCAGAGATGGATGTGTGAGCTGAGCCAGCACAGACTCGACAGAGTTCCATGGGTAGCACACGATGAGTAGCTCATGGTATGGGGAGAATCATTGTGAATCCCTGCAGCTGTAATCTGTTTGGCAGCAAATGCTTCTATCCGCTGTAAAGGGGGGGGGGGGTTTATCTGTGCCTGGAAAAGGTGCCTGTGTCTGAGGTGTCTCCGAGGTTTGTGCAGTGGTGTGACAATGCCTCCCTGGAGCTACACGTGGAGAAAACCAAGGACATGGTGGTGACCTTCTCTAGTAAACAGAGGGAGCTGCTGACAGGATCTATCAGTATAATCCACAGGCAGGTAGTGGAGGTGGTGGAGGAGTGCAGATACCTGGGCGTTATCTTCGACTGCACCCTAAAGTTCGCCCCGAACACCAAGAACATTCAAAGGAGATGTCAGCAGCGGCAATATCTCCTGCTGGTATCATTCCACCAGCCAACAGCACAGGACCCACCTGCACAACATAGAGAAAGTCTGCTCTAATATCATCGGACTCCCAGTCAGAGCACTTTCATCCCTGTGGGAGCAGCAAACTCTAAGAGTGGTGTGTAGGATTCTGCAGGACCCTCCCATGCTCTCTTCCTGGAGTTTGAGTGGCTCCCCTCAGGACGACGGCTCCGCTGTCCCGGCTACATGACACAGAGGGGGATAGCAACCTTTGTTCCCAGGGCCGTTCAACTCCTCAATTCATGGACTTCTACCCCCCCCCCCCCGCCTCCCTGCACTGGAACCGGTCACTCATTCTGCACTTGCCCCCCATGCCCACTAACAATCCCTACCTTTTACATATTTATTCAGTTCTCATCCACCTGATTGACTGTAATTTTGCACAGCGTCTTCTAAATACTGTAAACACTGTCGCACTTTACGTCATTGTGTCTTTTGTTCAACTGCCCTGTGCGCCTCCAGTTGCTGCTCAGGGACAAATAAAGTGTGTGTTTTTTTTTTTTTTTTTTTTTTTTTTTTTTTTTTTTTATTAAATTTATTAAATTGAATTCCCCTGTATTCACAGCCCAAGACCCAGTAAGTTCACAGAGCGGCCACGTCCTGGGGTACAGATGATCTGCTCTTCCTTCAGTGCCGGTACGTTGTCATCCTCAGCATGCTCCGATCCCTTGCTGCCTCTTCATCCCATTCGCCATGTGTCATGCATCAGAAATATGATATACCATGAGAGATGAGTCGCTGGGAGGGGCGTTGCTGAAAACAGTCGTTAGGATCCCTTCTCGGGAAAAGGGAACATTACTCTTACAGGGCTTTCTGTAAACACAATCGGTTTCTTCTGCGTGATTCATCCCATTGCTACATCTAAGGATATGGGGGTATTAAATGACTCCTAAATGATATGCCATTATGCCAAAAATGTTGTTGGATTAGAAGATTAACAGCTCTTCGTTGAATCTCATCGTCCTCCTGTAGGTGGAATGTTCTTGGCAACAGGGAGCACAGATCATGTCATCCGAGTGTATTTTTTTGGTTCCGGGCAACCGGAGAAGATATCAGAGTTGGAATCGCATACTGTACGTGCCTCTGATCCCACCTCACATCGGTTTGTCCCTGTGTTTGTATCATGTCATGTGACTTACATGCTGTATCTGCACCCCTCCCCCCTTCCTTCAACAGGATAAAGTGGACAGTATACAATTTTCCAACTGCAGCGACCGGTAAGTGATTTTATTTCGCGATATTAGTGTTTGAGTTTTTTTTTTTTTTTTAAGCTAATATTCTTAAGGACATTGTCCTTTCTAGTCACTGCCCCAGTCGTTCAAACACACCCCCCAATCCCCTGTCCTGTGCTGTCCTGTAAGTGGTACTGTAGCAAATCCCTCAATGTAGCAAATCTGCCTCAAACCCCAGAAACAATGGGTTGTTTAGCGACCGTGAGCATGCCCGCTTCTTATGGTGGGACGGGAACTAATAGGATTGGGTACCTCCCTTTTGGGTGGCTTTTGCTGGAAAGGAGGCGGGAGCGAACGAACGTGGAGACGAGGCTGTCCGAGAACAGGTGACGTGTTGGGACATGGTCTGAGTTTGGTGTGGAAGAAAGAACAGAATCTCCGAGGTGTAATTATGCAGCAGGAAGGGTCATATGCTCCAGTGTCCTCCAACTGCTCCAGTGACTCTGACCCATAATGTAATGTAACGAATGAAACACTGGTGCCGTCTTGCAGTGATGCCGTCTTTCGGGTAGTTTGTGAACTAATGTTGCCATCTCTCTCTGTGTGGGGGGGGAGGCTTTTCAGTTAAAAACATTGTGGGGTCTTGAGCTCCTGGGAGAGCCTTTCACAAACACGCCTGCTCCCAGAAAGCAAACACTTTTGACGATGTTCCTGATGCCTGTCTTCCCTGACTGTACCTCTGCCCTGCCCATGGATGTGGCACCGAACTGCTCCAGCGTATTCAGTCTGCTGACTGTCTCATGGGTTTAAAGGTCACGCCCCCTGCTGGCTTTCAGAAATCCACTGATGGTCAGTTAATCTATGGCGCTTACCTTTCTGATTTTTATCGACTGTCGACCCATTCCTTCCGCTGGCCCATCTGTTGTATCAGTTTGTGTTTTGCAGCATCTCCTCCTTCGCATCTCTTGCAAGTTAAAATTTTATACCTTAAACACAATATATCTAAGTGTCAGTTTTCTGTTAATTGTTCACCCCTTCATCGACTCGTCTGATAACTTTCCTACCTTTTCCAACCAAACCCCAGATAACTAGGTTCAAGGTAACAGTGAGAACATGAAACTGAACTATCAGTTGTGGTTTACCAGGCACCCCCGCCACAGAGTGGTTTTGTGTCCGACCCGCCACTCCCCCCCCCCCGATATATAAAGCGCTTCCCTTCTAAGTGCAGTGACAGCAGGTGCACATTATCTGCCGCTGAAGATCCACCAGTGGATCTGGTTTCTCAGGGCTGTCTTTAATGGAGATACACAGAGGAGGCTAAATGCCAGCATGAGGCCCTGTTTGTTGGCGCGACGTGAGGCAGCCCTGAATAACCGGCTTGTTATTGTTTCCTCCTGCCCCATATATACAGACATACATTGTGTCTGCATCCATCCATCTACTGACCACTTATCCAGTACAGGAACACCGTGAACCTGCAGCTTGTCTCTGGAGTTGCAAAGTCGGGGAGGGGGGGGGAGTCCATCACAGGGTCCTCACTCAGATAGCTACAGTGGCATTTCAGTGAATGCTGAACAGTGACATAACTAAGTAATGTATACTTGTGAATTGTGTGACAGTTCAGTACTGTATGTTCCTGTGTGTGAATATGCCTGGTCCATAGCAGTATTCACTAGGCTTGGGCAGTATCTATTTTCATGCATCATACTTTCTAGACATGTCACTGCGGAATCGGTATATGAACACACAAATCATGTATGCTACTGTAAACTCTGGAATCAGAGAGCCTAAATGGGCTTATGGCTAGTATGCTGCAGGTTACAGCACATTCATAGCGCGTTTTGTTTTGTGGCATTCACCAACGCTTGCGCGTTATTCATTGACTTGTGTTTTTTTATTTTATTTTATTTTATTTTTATTCAATGAATCTTCAATCACCACGAACACCACGCAACAGTACATCAGTTTTATATAAAGAGGAGCGTCTGTATTTTTCACGTTATTAAAAAATACCTTTGTGATCTAAATACTGGGCTGTACCGTGATACATTCATACCACCGAAGCCTAGTATTTACTGTATTCTTCAGTTTATCTTTCAGAGCTGTACTATATATACAATCTGCTAATGCATGGCAGTAATTCTAAAGATGCAATGCCTTATTTGTTGTTTATGTTAACATATGCAGTATTGCATGTGTGGGAGAATAATATGAGCAGTGTAGTATCCCTTTCTGGCTATAAAGAGTGCGAGAGGTTCAGTCATGCACAGAATCACAGCTAGAATGGAACCATGAAGTTAGGGGTGTGTCTCAGAAACCTATGGAGAGGAAAGGGGAGGAAACCTTGTTACCTGGTTCATTTCATTTAAAAAAATGCCAAACAGAGGCATAAATAGGATTAAAAAGTAATTAGCAATATTTGTTTTGTTTTATTCATGGCTATTATCTGAAAATGAATATTTTTCCAGCTGTTAAGTGCACTTTCAGTGGTTGTCTGGCTTGTTTTCAGAGCCGTTTGCCAAACAGGATTTAATTTACATGTTTGTGTATACAGTTAAACGCAGAGGTGTGTGTGTGTGTGTGTGTGTGTGTGTGTGTGTAAAACAAATGTCGTCATGGTTTGACAGCCCTGCTTGTAATACACTGCCCTTTACTTTCTTATTGCCATCTGTTCACCTGATCTTTTTGGAAGCACTGAACTTCGTCGTACTTGTTTGCAAGTAGAAGTTTTGTTAGAATTGAATAACCTGTATATTACAAGTTTGTTAAACTGGTTAAGTACTTAACTTCAAATTTATACTTCCATTATGTTAATTCTACTTTTTTTGGTGATTCAATGTGTAATATTTATTATGTATAAGTTTTAATGTTAGGTGTGATGAATTAATTTCTTAAAATCTAAAAAAAAGCTCTTTAGGTTCACTGCTGTGTTCTTCAGTGTGTGGGGGAATTTGCCTGCTTCAGTATAGTATTGACTGAATCCCCACATGTCTATGTACAGTCTCAGTACTGCACTCCGCAGTGCGCGCGAATATGCCTGGTCTGCTGTAGTCTTCACTGTATTCCTCTTTGTGTATGTATAGTCTCAGTACTGCATTCCTGGCTGTTCATGCGCAAACGTGCCTGGTCTGCTACAGTCTTTACTGTGTTCCTCTATGTGTGTCTCTCTCAGGTTTGTCAGCGGCAGTCGAGATGGTACAGCGCGAATCTGGCAGCTACACCAGCAGGAGTGGAGGAGTATCCTGCTGGACATGGCTAGCAAGCTCCCAGGGTGAGGAACGGCCCCCCCCACCCGTCTGCCCCACAGCCCTGGGCATGTGGGATGTCTCTCCCTTCCCCCCCCTCTGTCCATTAACTAGGTCAGGTGAAATATTGAATAGGCACTTGTTAAATTTATCTATGC
>JAABNX020000045.1:19804857-19821369 GCA_015163995.2 Mormyrus lacerda
TGGTGTGTTGACTCCATCCCAATTGTGATCTCACTATTTATTTATTTATTTTCATCCAAAGCGACCTGGCATTCTCCTCTGGCCATTTCATACAGCTGTATACTTTTACCTTGTTTTGAAGTGTATGTTTCGTGCCCTTGCAGGGACTAAAACTCACAGGCTTCTGGTTTCTGGAATCCTTATCCACCATCCCACCTGCAGCTTGGCCATATGGGGTAAAAAATGTACAGTGACTTCGTACAAGACATTATTTAGAACTTAAGGTAAAAAAAATTATAACAGCATAGCTAGTGTTGGGCAATTGTCTTTTACATTTGTTTTCAATTCAAAGTTTTTTTCCATTATATAACACACTTAAGTCCTGAATATTAAGAGTAAATACAGACTTTAAATTTAGCAATAAATTGTGCCTTTATATGGTTTAACATGAATCATTCAACCTTAAACTCATTTTTATTTAAACCATTTCACTGGCAGGCTGCTATAGTATAGCTGAGATTTTCCAAGGACCACATGTATAGATTTTGCCTCCCCATCTGTGGCAGCTGGCAGTTTTGAGCGGCCAGTAAACACGATGGGTGACCAAGCAGACGCAGTTTGTACGGAGATCTGCATCTCTTAGTGCAGGCCTCTTTTACGCAAATCTTCCGAAAGGACTCTTGGCTTTTCGTATTGAAGGAATTTCTGCTACCGAGAAAATTAGTATCAAGTGTCACTGGTTTGTTCGAGCGCTTAATCACAAACGTCTCTTATAGACACATTTCCCCAAAGAAAGTTTTATCTTCTTTTCTTTGTAAACGATATGTGAATGAAGAAATCAGTGGTGGTGCTCCCAAACGAAATGTCAGCGGTTTGGGGAGACAAATAACTGCGACTCAAGCTTCAATTTTATCACGTAGGCTAATTAAAACACTGTTTTAAATGTTGTTTGGCTGCGTAATTTAATATGAATATAGGCTACTATTCACTGATGCACAGTTTTACAGAGAGCATTACCTTGGGTAGAAAGATGAAAGGGAAAATAGGGAATAAGTTGGGTGAGATCTCGGTATCCTGCAGCTTCTCCAGATTGGTATCTGGAGATAATTCAGTTTGGTTTTCCAGCATTTTGGTACGTTTTTAAAGAAGTAAGACTCACAGGACGGTGGTCTCGCGACCTCAGCCAGTGGTGAAGCCGTATGTGATTGGGGGAGCGGTGGTCCCCTCTACACGGCAGCCCGCGGCGGCGATGTCGTGCTGGTCACGATGGACGGCCGGCGTAATTGAAATGGCATCATCATAATGGCACCAGGGCTGCCCCGCACCCGGCGTTTTTGTCATACGGGACCTTCGTGCCCGCAGAAATTCGGCTTATGCTCATTGTCTGCTGGGACTGAATGGGGGAATCTCAAAGTATTCTATTTTCTCCATCTGTCCAAAAAAAAATGCTGATTCCTTTGTCCTTGGCAAATTTAAATTCATATCAGGAAACGCAAGTCCAGGGAATTTCCATTGTAGTCCACCCACGGCTTGATCTCCAGTGTGATTTTTCTCATTTCTGCCGAATGGATCTGGGTATTAAAGAACGTAGTGACAAAACAAAAAAGTAATAAACAGTTGATGTGGTACAGGGTGTCTTTTAAACAAAGTGAAATTAAGGAAGCATCTCCAAGCTGGTGGCTAAGGAAATATCAACCAAGGTGCCTGTTGGTGGTGGGGCTGAACACGGATCTCATGAGACACTAGACATGTTCCATTGTCATCCCATTTCTCAGCTATTTAGCCTTCGGTTTTGTGTAAGTTCGGGAGTAATGACACATTTGCCAAAGACTGACATGGACCTGAAGTGTTTGTGTGCCTGGGGAGAGCCATGGTGATGTGGACCCATTTCCCGGTGTTGGTATGTTGTAGTGTGGACCCAACCGGAATGATTGAAAAGGATGGCTTGCACTTCAACGCCATTGCAAAACCTTGAATGACCTAAGTTTTCTTTTTTTTTTTTTTCTTTTTCTTTTTAAAATAATGAATAAAAAGAGTTGTCCGATGTATTTCAGATGTCCATAGTATATACATGTGTTGATACTACATAGCCAAGATATTATATAAAATACCTAAGGTACAAATTATTTGTTTGTGTAACTTTAATATGCACTTACAATATTTGGAGTTTAATACATTGTTTATTTCTTAGGAAAAATATGTAGATTAGGTTAACCTCCTATATTTTTTGTAAAATCTTTTTAAAGTGTTTTTCCTCTTCATTTGATTGTGGCCACATCTCCGTTATGTGCAGCCATGTTTCATTGAGCATTGCATGGATTTTAGCTGCACTTTTTCAGGCATGTCTAATGCTGACACAGGAGAAGCATTCCCAGAAAAATCCTGTTTGATGATTGTGCCTTGTATACTTTGGGATTTTTTTTCCTCGCATCTTTGCAACGCAGGATGTGCTGAGGGTTAGGGGTGCGTTTCTGTAAATGATTTAAGGTGTTCGACGCCTCTGAGGCTGGGTCTGGACATGTATTGTTTAGACCATGTGCACTGTGTGGTTCTGTACTTAACAGCAGCCTGTCTGCTTTTAGAGGTTTTTTTGTTATTGCCAAAAACATTTTACTGAACACTGTAGTACAGTCCTGCTACCTTTAAAGGACCTTTCATGAATGTCTTAATTTTTTTCTCCTTATTTCATTTAAGCAGGTTCAGTGAACCAAATACATGTTTGGTGATACACTGGAAGCTTAACATGGTACAAGTCACGAAACGGCGATCTATACTGTGTAGGAAAATTTGACATGTAAATACAATGCTTGTTACATGCTGTCGCTGTAGTCTTTTGTCATATCCTGTCATTATACGAGCAGGTATACAGTAGATATATTGGTGCATTTAATTGTGCTTAAATGGTTTTTTTTTTTACCGTTACTTATGATTTCACCCTCTCCTTTTAAAACAGACAGACTGCCTGTTAACGTATTGTACATGATGTATGTAACACGTTCCAAAATCAGAGATGTGTTTGTGACTTAACTGTGGGGCGGGGGAGGGATCAGCTAAAGATTCCCAAAAGTGTGTGAAAACCGTGTTGTACCCCCACCCGTAAAGGGATTTTCCTGCTTCCATCTCTCCCTATGCCGACTTCATTTAGGTTTTTCTTACTGGCTGTTTGGAAGATTTTGTCCTACTGTGGAGGGTTGGGGGAGGGGGCTTTCTATGTTAGTTTGTATACTTTTTTAAGAAAAAAACCCAAAGGCAAAAAAAACCTCACCTAGAATGTATGTGTAGAGTACTGCTGTCATATTAGTACATAACTGATATTTTTAAGAAATAAACAGTTGTGTTTCCATGTCTTGTAATTCCTTTTTTTTTTAATAAAAGTCAAGTAAACCTGGATATACAAGGAATTTGTATTCTGCATACTGAAAACTAAAAGTTTTTTGTAATGAATCTAATGCTCAGCATTTCTATAACATCTCAAGCTGTGATTCGTTACCGTCAGCAGTCGGACGCTGAGCCGGCGTGTTTAACGCGGAAACGCTCCCCCCTTGAGGCAACCCCGTGTCACTGCGGCGGCCCGTATGCGACGCATCAATGTGAAGCGCGTCCCCTGACGTGGCGGAGTTAGAGAGGCGCCTTTGCTTTTCGTGGGCGCCTGCGATTGGACGTTTGAGCGGCTTATCCATTTAATATTTTTTTGGATACACAGGTGCTAGAGTGAAACTACAGCCCCTTGCAAAAGAAACTGTCAGATGGCAGTGGAAAGAACCCGTTTTTGTCGTCCTGCTTCAGTGCTTAGACGAACACTAATAAAAAGCGACTAATCGACTGTCTGCACCTACTGGCGGCTATTCGAAGCAAAACTGACCACTTGCACCTGGATAGGTACGTGATTGTTGCTTTATCTGAATGAAAATATGCATTACCGAGATCATTTATTATATATATTTTTTAAAAAACACGAGGGAGCTTGTCGGAAGTTTTTTACGTGCTGCATGTATTTCACGATACTATATTGCGTTTGACTTGCGGCAGACGCCGTCATATCTGCTTAATTTCGGTATTAGTGTACAGAACGTTGGTGATGAGCCATTGTGTGTCCCGTCATTTGGTTAACAGGCGCAGCTACTATTTGCAGTTTTCTATAAGTGTTTTAAATTTTAAGTGTTTTTTAATTCATATGTCAACGTGCTTCCGACCTCGAAGTCTGTTCATACTCTGAATTCAGGAGACGATGCCACAAATATCACCTGTAGCGCTACTGCAGATAACTCTGCTTCTGTCCGCGCTGCCCGTTCAGTTTCTCATCTCCAAGTGGACCGGGACGCCGTCGGCGGAGCGCCACCGCGCCACTATGCGGTACATATTACTCTTGATGTCGCTGTCACCTATACGGATGGGCATTGCCTCTGAAATGTCTTACGTTTTTGTTTGTTTGCTATATACTTTTTTGCAGGCTTCTTAGAGTCTGGAACGATTTCAGGAAACAACATCTGAATGTGACGGCGTGGACAGACTGGGCAAAACAATGGATATCTAAATTTCTGTAAGAAGCTTCTGTCGAATCTGATTTCAAACGTGCGGTTTACGGAGCAGATCGCACCAGCGGAACGTTTGAACGGTGTGCCCGTCCTAATCAGGCCCGCAGCTGTTGAGGAGCAATTGGATCCTCTGGGAGAATCTCCTGCTTTGGAGGTGCTGCTCTACGATAATAACCAGGGCTACTTCGGAGGTGAGCGCCAGTTTTGAAGCCACGCCGGCGCTTGAACTCTTTCTTTGCCTCCCACAAGAACTTAAAATGGCCTGAAAACGTGTTTTCCTCCGGGCACCCTCTCCAGCGTCCAGGGAGGTCCGCAGTCCTCGTCCAGCCTACGTCCTGCACAGGGTAGGGCAGGTGGTGATGGCGCAAGGCAACCACATGGTGGGCGTGATCGTCAGTTGGGACGAGAAACTGAAAGCGCCCCAGGAGTGGATACAGAAAATGTACTCGGAGCATGAGGTCAGGACATTTCCCACATTTCACTTGCTGCTTGGCTCAAGTGAATTAATGTGAATTAATGCTTTTCTACCACAGTGATCCAGGTCAGTTACAGAATATCGATGCAAATATGCGAAAATTGTACTCCAAAGGAGCACAAGTTTATTATCATTATGGTAATCTGTTAAAACTGGATATGAAACTTTAAAAAAAAAAAAGGTATTGTTGCATTGTTTTGCATGCTGCAACCTTAAAAGTTTTGCACTTCCTGCAGTTGCAGAAAGTTGAAGACACTCCTCATTACAAGGTGATCTTCAATGGCCCAGGACCCTCGTCCATCTTGGTGGGGTATCTCCCTCAAACATCGCTAAACCTTTTCACAGGTTTCAAGGTATTGTGTATGCTTGTGCATATATTAGGATTGTAATGACATGATAGAAGAACAGGCTATAAAAACATAGATGAAAAATCCACATATCGTAGTGGTGGCACTAGTAGTAGTACCCCTGATCAGAAGGTCACCAGTTCAAATCCCATAGTTGGCAGAGTGATTTCTTAGTTGGTCCCTTAAGTCAGCTGCTCCAGGGCCTGGTTTATCTTGCTTTCTCAGTTGTACATCACTTTAGATGAAAGTGCCTAAACTTTGAAGTAAATGGGCTACTTTTCATGAAGTGAACTCAACTCTGAAAAGTACCTCTTGTATAAATCCTGAGTGCATCATGGGTATGCCGTGTGTGACCAGCAGTCAGCGTAATCGCTGTTGGAGCCGCCCCTGAGTGTCCCTGTGTTTTCAGCAGCCGGACATCCCCACGCTGAACAACTATTTCAGCCATTTTGACGGGGAGCGTTTCGTCATGAAGCCCTGGCTGCAGGAGCTATTCCCGGAGGACTGAAGTGCGTTTGCGCAGAGGATACCGCCAGCTGCGCAGCTACAGAGCAGTGAGGGATGAGCAGCTGTAAGAACTGCCTCTCACCGCGCTCACTAGCACTATGAAACTCCCTCCTACACGGCGCTTCAGCGAGACCATGGATGCAACTCAATTTCTGCCAAGTACTTCAGGCTAAATGGAGATTGAATGAGTACCAAAATTATGGAGGGAGGGGGGAATATACCCTGCGTAGTACAATGTAAATGAAAATGAAATGCTTTGTGAATTTAATTTTTTTTATAGTGAAAGATGATGAAATCATGATTTAAATTATGCAGAAGCTGTATGGAAAAATGCGAGGCTAAGTTATTAAAATGTATAAAAAGTGTAATTGACAGAACCTAAAAAATTCCCCAATGTCAAGGAATTATATGACTTTTGTGCTTGCGTGTTTAGAAATGCTTATTTATTGATCTGTATATATAAAAAATGCCAAGAAGAGTTGTACAGCTTAGTGTTAATACTTGTAGAGTGGGGCAGAATCTCTGAAGCTGCAGAGTGCAGATGTAATAAAAGTCGCCACAGACAATATGCTGTATTAGTGTCTCTTTCTTGCTCGTTCCTTGGGCCGGATCTGAAAAGTGACAAACACTTGTGCTGCCACTGACACAGTGGCTTGTCTGATCCACTGCTGCAGGGATGCCCGTGGGAGGGGCGTGGCCTCATCACCGTCCCCACTCCACTCCCGGCTCTCCTCCTCCCTGATGAGCAAGGGCCGCCCCAGGCCTTGTCCCACCAGGCTGCATGCCTCCCGGGCCTTCTGCTGGGCATTGGCCACCGCCGCCACACATGCCTTCCTCCTGGAGACACATGTAGACACCCACGATGGCACCAAGAAGCGTGTTTGCCGCTACTACTATGGTATGTACAGGGACTGGACGATGAAACAAACACCAGCTCAGCAGTGCCTGAGGATTCACACCTACGTATGTGTGGCCAGGTGGCTAATTTCACTGATTGCTCCAATTGATGGAATGTGCAGAGTGTAAAGGTCGAGCTAGCAGAGCAATTGCACACAACGAAACGGGAGACATAACAGTTCGAAAAAGGACAAGCTGTCGGTGCGCGTCTCTCTGGCACGTCTGTGACCAGGACATCAACTCTTTGTGGTGTATCGAGTGCCACAGTATCCAGGGTAATGTCAGCCTACCACCATGAACGATGGACTACATCCAACAGGAGTAACTATAGATGGAAGAGGAAGCTAGCTGAAAGGGATATCCGGGTATTAACCTGGATTGTATCCAGAAAAAACCACAGCTGCACAACTCACTGCAGAATTAAATGAACACCTTGACTTTCCACAGATTGTTGCGCATCCAGAGTAATGATTTGGTCTGCAATATTATGGCATTCCCCATTTGCTGTAGCTGGGCGCCTCACTGCCAATGACTACTGAACCATTCTGGAGGACGATGTTCATCTAATGAAAACATTGTACCCTGAATGCGTTTCCGTGTACCAGGATGATAATGCACCAGTACAGCAAGATTGGTGGTTTGGTGAACATGAAAGAGCAGTTGCACATCTATGACCTGCAGTCACCAGATCTAAGTATTATTGAGCCACTTTGGAGTGTTTTGGAGGAGTGAGTCGGGAAACGTTTTCTTCCAGCAGCATCATGTAGTGACCTGGCCACTGTTCTGCAAGAGGAATGGCTCAAAATGTGTATCTGTCGTTCCCAAGACAAACTGAAGCTGTGTCGGGCACAGTCTAAACCCAGGTGTTTCAGTTTCATTGTTCAACCCCTGTATCTACTAAAGGCATAATCAACAGATGCTATTTGTCAAGTAATAAGATCTATGGAACTGAATCCATTTAAGAAGAATGGATAAGCGTTTGACCTGAAAAACAAGTCACTAAAGTGTTCTTCCAGTTGTTTCCAGCGGACATATGAGCAGCTTGCCGGCTGATTATTGACTGGGTCATTGAAGAGAAGGTGTAACTACTGCCCACCTCAGCTGAGCCAGGTGTTCGGTGCTGTGAAAGAACTGAGGTGTGTACACTGACACCGTCTTGTCCAACTTCTCCACCAATGTGTTGCTCACAACCTGCATCTTTCCGAAGTCTGTGAATATTGCACTGGCCTGAGGGCGCACACACACATAAGCAGCAATGCATGCTTGTTAGGAAGGGTGATCATCTCATACTAATGCACAAATGCGACTGCGATGCCTATGCAGTCATGCACTTCAATAACACATCACTGATTTCATGCATCAGACGCCAACAGCAATAGTCAAAGGTGAACAGCCACATAACCAAAATTTCATTCCATTATAACCAGCAGGCATTTTTTAAAAGTAGAACTTACAAGCACTACAAACGTTTTTTCATGTTGTTTAATTCATGTCCCAAAAACAAACACCATGCAGTAGAAGCGATCGGGCAGCACGGCTGTGCAGATGTAGGTTTCACAGGATACAGCTTGAAAAACAACCAAATGCCTAAAAAAACTGATAGGAAATGAAACTAGTTTCACATTGCTCTCAAAAGGACAGGTTCCCTCTGTGTGCAGTCGATATGACACGATTACCTCAGCCTCCATGTAATACATGTCATCATCTCTTCTTACGGACTTAGTCACAGTTGTGTGTTCTTCCTAAAAAGGAAATTAATTACTGCACACACGTTCGCACCTACACTACCAGTCAAAAGTTTTCGCACACCACAGGATTTTACCACTTTTTCATTTACTTCATAAACTGCAGATTTTTTTTATTCTTAAATAACAGTGCAGGTCTGACATCCTATTAACTGGTTGTGTGGAGATGGTATAGTCATTCTAGGCTGTCCTTTCCGTTTCATCCCATGAAATAGAGCAGTACTTAATATCTCTTGTGGAAAGAATGCCTCGAATTTTCTCTGCTATTGTAACTGCTAGAGGAGGTTACTTTGATTAATCAAATTATAGGACTTTTTCTTTGAGGTACTCAAATATTGAACCTACTGTAAATGCATTTGTTAGAAAAGAATATTGAGTTTATTTTTAGTAAATTTTAAGAGTAACATGCAAATGTAGAAAATATCTTTGCGTAAAAATTTGACTGGTAATGTACAACATGCCGATCTCTGCCGAAACCAAAAGCCGTAGCTTGTACATTTTTCTACATATAAAACGCAGTTCGTTAAAGTTAGATATTCAGACATTTCAACTTAATAGAAAAAAGAGAAACAAGCGCACTTGAAAACTTGTGTAGAATTACTAAAACTACTAATCTAATTTTTGGACTGTGTCCCTGTATTTTTTTTCCACGACTGTCTTGTACTCGATTCTGGCTAATTTATACCAAAGTCGGCTCTTTGCTATATGCTTGCGATGTATAAACTGATTAAAGTTTTTTGCCTAACAGATAAATATAAATGTTCGCTTCCGTGGCGTAAAACATACCTTTACATCATGCTGTCTCAGAGTCTGCAGGATATAGTCCAGCCTCCGAGTTACACTCTCGGTGACATCGCTCACCGACCCTTTGGCGTTACTAACGCTGATGCGCAGAACAGCCCGATCGGGTGGGCTGGTCACTTCGGCGCTGCCAGTCACCTGAATCTCACCCCCTGGGCTTCGGCAGTTCGGACCTGGGCGTTTAACGGACCAGCCCAATCCTGCGTCGTTTTCATTTGTCAAATTATCTCCCCTGGCCGGTATGAGAGCAGCATATACACGGGAAGGACTGCCAGCCATGATGGCGTAAACGGGGCATAGTTATGGCAACGGCTGCAAACAATCGATTTCAGCACGCGCACAGGATCTAGGGATATGTAGTTTATGTCACAAAAATACTACAAGTCCCACATCCGCAAAATACGCGATCATTTGACAGCCACGCCTTGAGCCGCGCCTGACTCAAAAATCGCGCAGCTAAGCAGCTGTATGTTACTAAAAAAATAATATATATATGAATAATACGAATGTCCATGTGTTCCAATTATAGTGGAATTCGACAACGGTTTTGTGCAAGTACAATGGGAAAATCAAGCTTTAAATTAATGTATTTCCTGTCAGTTTTAAATAGACATAAGAAAATGTCTCCTCTTCTGTTTCACCTTTAGAGGGCAGCAAATCCCAACTATTTATCCATTGCTTTGGCGCGGTAAATCCCAATAAACAATCTTAACATGTGCAACAGACGACTAAATTAACAGGCTATCATGGACGATAATTCTATTAAGCAGAATAACTGTATCATTAAATAATTGATGTTGGTAGTTATTATTTTAAATCAGATATATGGAAGTATAACATTGTAAGGATGTTACTTTCCTTAATTTAGATTAAATTAATGGATTAACATGTACTTCTTTTTCTTTAAGCCCTTCATAAAATTCATTAATTTAAAATGTTAATTAAAATAATTGCAATAAAATTTAAAATGAAATAATAAATAAGTATACTCTGTGCCACACGGAAACAAAATTGTACTGTAATTTGTAAATCTACATTTTTGATACAATTATAAAACAGTATTTTTCATAATAGCCTACTATCCTCACCACAGTTAAAACCGTCTGGGACTATTGACAGCAAAATATTCATATAATACCAACACCAAAACAAATAGAAAGCAACATCAGGCGACTTATTGTTATATAAGAATTAATCCAGCTACTTTGGAATAATGTTTTTAAGCAATAATATTACGGCTAAACAGCATAGAGTTTACCCTTATTATTAAGACTGTTATAAGAATAACATTAAGTTAGAAGTCTATCCTGCAGTTGCTGGCTGGCTCGTCAGGTATATTTTGTTAAATAAAATTGTTTCCCTGCCTGGAAATATGGTGCATTTTACTAAAAAAACAAAGGCCACTAAAATTATATGACTGCAAAGCCGATTCTTGTTTTACATTTTAATCATAAGCTCACTAACTCAATCGAGCCTTAATCAGTTCAGATACATTGACGATAGGTAATTTGGCATACGTTATACGAATAACTACGTTATTCTGTTTGGTTGATTTAATTTAAACAAAATTAAATTTAAGTTAAAAACCAATTATCAAAGTTATAGCATGTAGGTCCTAGCTGAGAATTAGAAGTCCACTGTACACAACTCCCCGCAATATGTTCTACATCGGCTAGCCAGAGCCATACATATGGAGCAGATAAATGCATAGAAAACAGAATGTTTATATTCAATACGTTTACTACACTTTTGTGTGGCAATTTGATTTCCCCAAAAACAAGGGAACATGAAATGTATTTGTATTCATTTGAATTAAATTGTACAGGATGATTATACTGAATCGTACAATGCAATTTCTTCAAATGGAACGTTTTTCTTAAGTTTCATCAAGCGCCGAACTCTCCTTATAATCAAAGTTAAAAATACAGCATACATGTTTGTTGTTATTGTCTTGTGTTTCGCATATCCGTGAGCTTGGTTTTGAAACCCTATATCTGATCTGGTGCCCACGCCAAAACGTACGCTGTTATTTTCATAGTGGGGAGAAACTATGAGACTATGACTTTGGAGGATCGCCATCTGATTGAAGCGGCGGATCTTTAATTTTTCCAACTGCGACACGGGACTCTAACCCTCGGACGACGAAGCTTTTATTCTCTTCAAAGCAGCAGATATGCGATGCAGATAAATGAGTGGGAAGAAAGGCAGGAATTAAACAACAGAAATGCTACCGCCTGCCAATTTTATATTCTTTTTGTGCAGCTCTGATTAGGTCCTAAAGACACCCCCGAGCACCGCTTCGGAGCCTGGTCCATTTTTCTTCGGCATACCTCAATCAAGGGGCGTCGGACAAAATTCTCTTTTCATATTATCTTGGAATCACCCCCTTCTTTCATTGCCGCCAATAAATCATTCCTATTTTTACAAGGCTCTTCATTTCAAAAGCACGTCTTTGCTTGATATTTATGGGCAACATATTGCTCATATATAAAGGAGTACATTTCAGTCTTAGATGTGTTGCCTCTATCATGGTTGAGGGCCACATGTAGATTCCCAGGCTTTCTAGATTTAAACTCCAGAAGAAGTAGATACCTACATTCTTATACTGCAGTGGAGGCCTTATTAAAATTTGTAGGCACTCTCTGTTGATGACCATTTAACATTGTGGCGTTACTGTTGCTAATGGATGTCTAATGACCTGAATATACAAAACATTTCTGAAGCCAGCACCAATGTGGAAGTGGGTTCCATAGTCTTGGAGAAGAGTGTGGCGGTGGCTACTTGACCTTCGCTGTGACCTGACACCTTCAGGGATGCAGTTTCTATTTCTGCGTTGGCCTCATGCGTTGGAGTTTGCATGTTCTCCGCATGTTTGCAAGCGTTTCCTCTGGTTCCCGCCCACAGTGTAAAGATGTGGTTGACCTAAATTGGCTCCTCTGAATTGAGTGTAGTTTGTGTGTTACCTGTGGTGGATTGGCATCCCCGGATGCCCCCTGCTTCCTTGGATAGGCTCCAAGCTGACTAGGGTCTTTCACACCTGTAGTCCTCAAGCAGGTTGTGTGTTTCACTGTGATTGGACTTCCTGTCAGCTGATTCCTCCCATGTGCTTCTCTTATGGTGCCCCTTGTAGATGCATGTGTGGTTCTCAGTGCGGATGTCCTGTTGCACTCTGTGTCATTTGTCGTTCTGTACATAGATGCTCCTTGCCGCATTATTTTTAGCTGTTATAAGCCTGGGAAATCAGGGCTTTGACCCCTGCAGGGTGGGGACTCTGCAAGTGATTAAATAGATCAACACTCACTGGCTGGCCCACGTCAGGGGCAGGAAGAGCCAGGGTGGGTGGCAAGTTCTGATGTGGGGTGAGAGGGGGTTCCGAAGCGGGACGAGGGGGCAGAAACAACATCATGCCGAGGATGCGGGGAGACTGTTTTCCCACGTTTCACTCTCCGCCAAATTTTTCATTAACTTCCTGTGACTCTGCTTTTATTCCCGGTGTTTATACAGTATCGGATTCTACGCCTGCATGGACATCTCCTCTTGAGAGGGGGTGGCAGAAGAAGGGGACGGGAAGCACCCAAGGAGTACGGTGAGGGCCCTTCCCAGTACAGAGGCGCATTGAGGCCGGAATCGGCCCCTCTGGGCGGCCGGTCAGTGGCGAGGCACTGAGAGGGCTGTTTGATTTAGCCCTGCCACCACTCTAGGCCTGGAAGATCTGAGCTCTCATTTTTCTGAAAGGAAAGAGGGAGCAGGAGGTGCCGAATTCCAGATTTACCGAAACGAGGGAGCTTATGGCCGTGAGCTGAGGCTTAATGTCTGAGGGCTGCTTTCACGTTTCTCAGATTGATTTACGTTTTTCATAAAACATAATGAAACCTTTGGCCATTGCAATTATTATTTGTATTTATTCACATTATAGTTATTTACTGATATGGTGCATTATTATATTATTTACTGTTTTGTTACATTCTTGTCTTGCTTTGTAATGTTGTATATTACCTTTCCCAATGAGACCCGTTTTGCATTAGTCCTGTGTGATGTTAGTTCCCCTGTGTGGGGCCCCTGCAGATAGGGTGACCACCTAATCCATGTCAGGAGGGACACTATGACACACTAGCATAAATCATTTCAACCATTTCAATTATTAGGACCCAGAATTTCACTTGGAGTTCTCGCTGTGTGCTGATTGGTCAGTCTCCTATAACCATGCATGTGTCACTAATGTTAATGTGAAACAGCTGGATGAGTCTTTCAATCAAGGAAACAAACCAGTAAAAGTATGAGACGAACCAAACAATTTAGCCGAGCATGGCGGCCTTTCCAGTTTAAAGTAGTTTGTAAAACCTGAAGTAGTTCATAGTGTCCCTGACACAGATTAGGTGGTCAGCCTACCTGCAGAGTTGGGAAGTGCACCCCAGTAGTGCTACCCAAGGTGGCTGTGAGAAATGCAATGCCAGGAATAAACAGCAGGATGAAACCAAAGAGAGGAACATGTGTCATTCATTACATAAGTGATGCAGTAAGCTGCCACACTCTGATCAGACATTTCTATGATGATTCTCTTGACTGTATTTACATTACCATCTTCCTCTCCATTTCCAATAGTTTGAACATGGAACGAACATTATTTGGCTGGTGGGTTTAAGGCTACAGTCACACCAACCCCAAAAACCAGTTTCTGATGCACTGTTTCATCATTCTATTACTGCTCTTACATGAGCGAGTCCATGAACAGTGGTAAAACGACTTGGTGAAAAGAAGAATCATAGAATGATCAATTTGCTGACAGATATTACTACAATACCAAAAAAGAGAACTGCAGATGGCCCAGAATTTTATTTAAGAGCCTATCCCAGACAGCGCAGGGCTCAAGGCTGGGGTAGACCCTGGATGGGATGCCAGTCCATTTCAATGCATTTGAATATCTTTTCAGTAAAAGTATTTTAAGAGGAAAAAGAAACAGAAAAAAATACACTTCTTGAAAATGTAAAATGATTGAAACATATAGTATTATTATTCAATCACAGAAAACAGTTACGGTTATCTTCCCTCATTTTGGGTTATTATATTTTTATATTATATATTTTTATTCTTCAGATTAGCAAATGCACCATTAATATCTCAAATCTTTCAGAAATTATTTTTGAAATGATCATGAATGAAAAATAAAACTAATCACAGTGTATATATTCAATTTTTCCTTACCTTAAATTGTGACAATAATTTATGATAAATCTAATGAATTTACAATAAAACTTTAACTTTAAATGCCTGTAATTTTTATTGTTTTGTGATTTCCCTTTTTATTTTATAATTTTAAATTTATGTATTGCAAATCTTTTACAAACACAAATTCATTTATATAAGTAAGATACACTGCATCCTGAAAAAGATCATAAAGACCAAATAATGGAAAGCAGTTACATTTGAAATAAGGGCAAAATTGTAGACATTTAAAAACATCTTTAACAACTAACAAATAGTTCTAAAACTCTTGTAAAAATAAATAAAGTATACTTAAAAGTTATGTTATTGGAGAGGCTGAAATAACACAGCATTTTTTAAGTCAGTACTCAGCGGATATACTCTTAAATGTTGCCTTCCAGGTCCTATAAATTTTACCACGTTTTCTATTAATCCCCACATCATTTTAATACAACGATAAAAAGACTCTCCCCTCCTCCCCGCCAGCCCCCTTCCCAGACTGTGCATGTCTAACGACCTCCAGGGGATCAGGAGTGTGACTCATAGGGGTGTCCTGTCAATCACGCGAATCCCTCAGGCCTTTATTTACCACCTCACGCTCCATTAGGATTGATACACAGCGCTGTGATTGTTTTCACATGCACAGTGCATCCACCTGACCGCCTGAGACCCTCTCTAGTGGGGGGGGGATTTCACTTCAACTGTTGGAGATTAAATGCTACACCAAACTGCTAAAAATAAAACCTTTAGCGGATACATTAGCATTTTTGCATGTTGGCAAAAACAAAAACACCCAGAGCTCGAGAGAGGGATGCTAGAGTGAGATGTTGCATACATATGGGGTATGCTAGTCAAGTTCTGGAAAGCAAAGTGGTGTAACCCCTCATTAAAAAAAGCAAACAAACAAAAACACAAACAAACAGGCTAACATCTAACATTTAACGGCCATTTTGTAAAGGCCTTCTGGAAGATGCTGATGTCGATCCGTTTCAAAAGTTGTTACCAAGTTCTAAGAAATGTGTCACCCTCCTGTGCAGCTAAAAAAGAAGAACAGCACTACATCAGGCTAAGGTTAGCGCAAATGAAGTCTGATTGAAAAGCTGGCATTGAGCATGCAAGTAGCATGTTGGGGTCTATAAATGATAAGTACTGCATACACCGTGTGTGCTTCTTTGGCCGAGTCGCTGTCGGGGCTAGCTGCGTGCGATGTGGTTGGCCACCGGGTGCAGGAACGCGAAATGCGGTTTTAGGGCCCGGTCGAGTTTCAGGGCACCATTAAAACTTCAAAGCTGCAGTTTACTACCGTAACAAGAGCTACTCAAGACGCGAGAGGATGGCTAATGAGTTGACAGGGGCAGATGGGGTCCTCATGCTCCCCACTTTTCTGGGAAAGATCAGCATGTAACATTAACGCAATGTTGTTATCAACGGCTCCAGACGGCTGAGTGCCATAGAGCGCGAAAGCATTTACGGTCACCAGTAAACACGTCCCCCGTAGTGGGACTAGTCAAAACTCGGGACTGGAGAGTGTTAGTCCATTTAAGTCACATAGCAAGTAAAACACATACTGGAGTGAATTGGGGCTGATTTTGAACAACAGTTAGACACAAACCCTGGAAAGTGTCAAGTAAGTGTCTGGAGTTTTGATTTTTATTGACATATATTTGTTCTCAATGTAAATCTGCACTTTGTATTTCACCCACCTCAAAATTGCTAAATCACTAAATCACGACTACTGACAGGTTAATATGCTAAAAGCCTTTTGACAACCCAAAAGTTCTGAAATGAACACTGAAGCCAACCCAAGTCATAAATACTGAAGGCTAAATATATACTGTGAACGCAGTGATTCTGAGACACTGCAACCTGCATCGTATCCAAAGCAGCTTGTAAGCCGTTTTCCATACGGAAATGTTCTCAACAGGATTATAAATCATCCACAATTAAGTGTGTGTGTGTGTGCGTGTGTGAATGTTAAAACTTTCAGTCGTTTTTTACAGGATAATTACGAAGCCCTTCGGTTT
>JAABNX020000045.1:19830270-19845458 GCA_015163995.2 Mormyrus lacerda
ACACACACATATACACACAGACACACACACATACACACAGGCACAGACATATACACACAGACACACAGACAAACACACACATATACACACAGACACACACATATACACACACGGACACAGACACACATATACATACATATACACACACCCAGATACGCACATGTACCCACACATACACAGACACCCAGACAGACGCACACATATACCCGCACAAACACATGTACCCATGCATACAGACACAGAAATGAGAAACACTGTTGCCCATGACTCCAAGGTCGGGTGCCCACTGATACTCAGTTCACACGGCCCCCTCACAATCGGCCAGCTGTCCTTTCTGACACACACATATACCTGCACACACTACATGTAAGTACATGTGTATGTGTGGGTACTGATAGCCCACTGGGTCTTCTCTCCTCAGTCACGGTCTTGTTCAGCCACTGCAAGCAACGTCTTGCAACTCAAACCGAGCGATATAATTACCACAGAGAATGGTCAGGCTGCGGTAGCCAGTCCTAACCCCCATGCCCCACAGGGACTCATAGTTTGGGGACAGGACCTCTCTTTTTGTGAAAGCAAGATTTTTTCCTGGCTTTCACTGTGAAGATGTCATCACCGCCAGTGACACGCGTGCCCCGTAACGTGACACGCTACTTTGATATGTCTGCTAACACAGGTGCAGACCTGACTGCTTCCTGTCCAGATTGTCCTAATTAGCCGTTTCCACGGCAGCCACTATGCAGACAGAGCAGGTCACCATTAGAAGGCTGATTATACATTGTAACACACGTTCCCGCTGTCGACTATGTGACTCTGCCCCTAACTTTATTTTCATTATGTAATATATGATGAAAAACTGAATTATTATATATGTGGACCAACTGGTAGGGGAAGATGACTTTACATGCAGTTTTATTTTTTAAACAGTTTTTTGTTTTGATTTTGTACCTTAACTCTGGGTTGTGACTTAAGGACACCTTCCAATAAAGACACTGCTGAATTAGATTTTTAACTCATCAAGTAACATTTACACACTGATCGGTGAAAGAACAGCGCAGTGCTTCTTGAAAAGTCATGCTGTCTTTCATCTGCCTCTTGATCATGAGTGATCCTTCCAGTCAAGCTTAAGCCCAGCTGCTCGTGGTGGCTGTGGATAATTAGAATCTCAGTTAATTTTTTGATAACCGCGGCCACGGGCAAATCAGTCTTTCAGCCAATGCCACGAGCCTGCAGGTGACACTCCTCATTGACACTGGTTTACTGGAGTCCTATGGTTTTTTTCATTTACAAGCCTGACTCAGTTATGATCCTCTCCAGGTGGATTTCGAAAGGCAACAACGAAGCATTGGCCAAGTACCAAGATGAGTGAACAAATGACCTGGAAATTAGTGACATGGGTATAGTTCTGCTTAGTTATAAAAACAGGTCATCCACTGTGCACCTCTGGATCTAACCAGTGTCTGTCAGGCTAAGTACAATTCATACATTTCATTCTACAGTTTTATTTTTGGAAAATAAATGGCACCAGTAAAAATTAAGCAGCATTTTTTTACAGGCTACCCTATTTAAAGGATTTTGCTCTTTTACTAAGAACTAAAAATGTTCAGTATAGAACAATTTAGTATGACTCCAAAATAAAATCTCTGCCATTAAAAACATCCTAAATGAATTATTTAAAAAGTTTTAAGAGGGATAAAAGTAAATCCCTAAAAACAATCCAAAGGTTACTGATTATATGTTACATTGAAGAGAAATATAAAAAAAAGAAAAAATTATTATAAACATAAACCACATTCATTATGAGAAATTACATTTTTTTGCATAATGTAGTTATGATGAGGGTTGGTGCTGTGGTTAGCTCTGTCACCTCTGGGACCCGGGTTCGAGTCTCTGGCAGGATTCCATGTGTGTAGAGTTTGCATGTTCTCCCTGTGTCATCGTGGGGTTTCCCCTGGATACTCCAGTCCCCCCCCCCCTCCACAGTCCAAAGACTTGCTAAGGGTAATTGGAGTTATCAAGTTGCCCATAGGAGTGAATGGTCTGTAAGTGTGCCCTGTGATGGGTTGGCGTCCCATCCTGGGTTGTTTCCTGCCTTGTGTCCATAGGCTCCGGACCCCCCCCACAACCCTAAATTGGACAAGCAGTTACAAAAAATTGATGGATAGTCATCTCACACATTTCCTTTTCATGGTTTTAAAATAATTTTAGTGGATCTCTTTTCTTTAAGTAGCAGAGTGGTTCAGTGGGTGGCGCTGTCGCCCACTACCTCCAGGGCTGGTATTTCATGTCACCTGCATGTGTGCGGGGTTTGCATGTCCTCCCCATGTCAGACGGGTTCATTCAGTATTCTTCAGTTTCCTCCCTTTGGCCAAATGCATGCCTTTAGGCTAAGCAGTGTCTCCATATGGCCCGTTATGTGTTTGTGTCCTTTATGAGCCTGGCACCACACCCGAGGTATACCCCAACCTTGTGCCCTGTGCTACACGGGCTTGAGGCCCCTGCATCTCTTTTTAATTTTAATATTCAGTTATTTTAATTGTTAAATTCACCAATTTGTTGTTGTTGCAGTGCGGCATCTGATGCATCTACAGCTGGGCATTTACTGTAAACCACGCTCTGCAAGGGCTGAGCGCTGCTGATTTCCCAGCTTTCCTTTACCTGTAAGCCAGGTGTGAAGCCTCTGGCCAATCAGAATTTTAAAATAATTACCTGGAAGAACTGAAAATAAAGCCTTGGTTTGGAATCGAAGTTCAGAATCAAAGAGCACTGGTCCAGAGTAGGGGAATCCCTGCCACTATGGCAACGTGTTTACATCTGTAACTGCACTAAGACATCCTGAAGGTGCAGCCTATTACAGCTGCTCTTTCAGCACAGACTTAGGGAATGATTTACGACCAGCCGGGTCCCCCTCTGAGGAGCTGAGGGCCTCCAACTGCTGTTTGGACAAATGACCTCCGAGGCGACCTCCAGGGTCAGGCTGCGCAGAGCAAGGCCGGAGCGCCGTGGTGTAACATCTGAGCCTTTCGCCATATGGAGAGCATTGCTGCTTGGCTAGTCCTACGTTGAGGAATGGCTGGTATCTTCTCTGTTGTGTTGGCGCAAAGACAGCTGGGCTAGATAAACAATCACACGGAACTCCTTTTGGGGATGCATAGATTTTTAGATTCTGCCATTGCTAGGAAACATACGCCTGACAAATGGAGGAGATCTGGTGCATTAATGCTGGCGAAACAGCATATAGTAGCAATTATATTCAACAGCCTGTTGGTGGTGCTGTTACCAGTGGTAGTCCTTGTAGTAGGCTCTATATGCATCTATGCCATGAAGGAATCTCAGGAGCTTTTTAACTTGTAGTCATACATTCCAGTAATCTCCACCTACCCTATCTTTTGTTGCTTAGTTATGTTTGCGGTTAACTCCTTGATCCACCCAGGCCCTAGCACCTGACCTCTGGCCTCTCGCTTCACTCTGACGACTCCACCATTTGGTTGCACCACAGAGGACCTCAGCAATTTGGGCGCGGGGTGGCAACCCTCGACCCTGCACGTGTTTCTCAGATGTCAACCGGGTCATTAAAGTGGCACAAGCCTATCGTAAGAAGCCAGTGTGCCAAAGTCACACTAAACACAAACCAGGCCAAATAAGATAAAGAGAGGATCACCCCCGAAGAAAACAATGAGAACAGTAACCTGGTAGCCCTCCATGTTCCTAACGCCATACTAAACGGTCACTCTCCACTTGAGCGGGCTCCGTACTGAAGACTTGCATGTAGGTGGCCAGAGGTCAAAGGTCAATGGACCACTTAGAGTTAAATTCAGTGATGGGGGGTCTGCAGTCCTCTTTCCTGGTGTGTGATGGCGTTTCCCTTAGCTGCTGAGAATGTGTGAAATTAATTTCACACTTTGTCGCCTTCCCTGGGGTTTAAAGCTGCCCGGTCTTTCTGCGTTTGTCGTTTCACTTACTTTGTCTGAGGTTTAAAATAATGAACCACACGGCATTGTTTGAGGGTCACTTACTCGCCCATGAAAAGCTGAGGTGAAAACTTCATAATGTCTTGTTTAAGATCCTGAAAAGTGAAAAAGATGTAATACAAATGGGAAATAAACAGTAAATGTTACAATAATTCCTAATAATAATAGGAAGTTATTTCTAGCCCTGCATCCATAGCATCTGGGATAGGCTATGGACCCCCGTGCCCCTGAATAGGACAAGTGATACAGAAGATGAATCATATTAAATATACCAACATATATTAAATACATAAAATTATTTGAAGACTTCAAAGAAAAGATCATCTATCTATTGAAAGGTAATATTGTTAATTACATTAGCATTAGCAGTTTAGAGCCATATTAATATGACTAAAACTGACTATTTGTCGTTGATTCTCAGATAGCATAGGGATCAGATGAATGATGACTGACATCATCAGTGAATCACGTCATGTGTGAATAACTGTGATGAGTGTGAAGGGAATGGAAGTCGAGGGCCCAGCCCTGGACAAGCGAGAACATGGAAGGGATTTCCATCACCAAGACAACAAGGTTTGCAGTACAACAAATGAGGGGGGAATGACTCCTTCAAGAAATGGAGGGGATGTCTTTGGTTCAAACCCATTTTTAAAAAGTGGGTAATGAGAAGTAAACATGAGAATGATGTGCCAGTAGGTTGACTGATGGATGTATTGGCCAGTAGAGGTTCCCTGAAAGGCTTATGTGCAATGGTCCGGTGAACCTGAAGACCCCAATCCCCCTGCTGAAAGACATGCACTGCCATCTGGGTGCAGGGGGGTGTGCATACTTGAGCTCTTTCCTTAGAGAGAGGAGGATGTGGGGTGGTGCTGGGGGGGGCTGTCACTAAATCCCTTCTATGGCACAATCAGGATCTTCGATATCTTAAGCCAAGGAGGTAAAGTCAAGATCTGCTAGAAGAATGTGCGGCAGATCTGGATGTTTAACAATCAAGAAGTCGCTTGTGCCGCCATGATGGGCTCAGCTTTGACGGGCAGCCAGGAGAAACCGACGCCGTCGTCACGAGACGCAGCGGCAGGGTGACGGTCTTTCAACGCGGCGTGTGGTAACGGTGTGTGCCAAGGGCCCCGTACCAAAAAAATGAGCCCAAGGGAGTGGCCGCCCAGGTTGGCTGGAGCCCATCAGGCCACGAGTTGGGCTGGCACCGTCACAAGTGTGTGTATGTGTGTGTGCGTGTGTCGGGGGGTGAATTCACAGCAACCACGCCCAGAGTCGGCCGCTTGGCAGGCCGGGCCTATGTCACAGTCCACTGAGCACACAAAATCCACAAGTGGTCAGGAGCATTTTACAGACGGCGGTTAAACTGGGACCACATATTGCCACGAGGCTCTGGAGGTACAGCTGGAAGACCACCCAGATCCCGGAATGCCATGCACCTTAACGCTAAAACCATTAAGCAGCTTAATACTTTAATATAATCGCATTTCCACTACAGATCACATCTTTTAGGAGGTAATTGAGGATGCCGGTCCAATTCACGATGCCCCCTAATGGCTGCTGTGTAGGCAGCGAGGATAACACTTACCCGATCCAGTCTAAAGATAACTGCTAGATAAGGGCATTAGCAAGGAATAACAAACTCAATGGAGCTGGTAGTTTCTCCATAGCGTTCTCACACTTTGATTGGGTGATGATGTTACTGGGTACTTCTTGTCACAATCGCATCATTCAGTACTGAGGAGCAAGTGAAGACAATGGGAGATAGAAGACGGTGAAAATATGAAAAGATTCCTCAACAACCACTGCTGATGCAATGATATAGATACACTCACTTTCAGACATACACTGCCACCCTAAATTTTTCTAGACATTACCTGGAGGGGAAGTGTATCTAAACGCAAATGTCCGAATCCGTCGTGCAAGATACTAAGTGGACATTACCCTACTAGCTCCTTAGTACAAAGTCCGGGTAATTTCTGATTGACCCCCATGTGTGAACAGAGCTGGGATAATTCTGGAGAATTCACAGAGAGTGAGTGGGTATGTCAGTGATATTTCTCTCATGTGATTGCCGTAAAAACAGCAAAGAAGAAGGGCAAAGAAGAAGGGTCATTTACATGAAGATGACCCCAACAAACATGGCTAACCAGAGAGACGGAATGATTCAGTAACAACCGGCTATAGTGCTGTGATTTTCACAGCGTACTTCATGTCCTGCCTCCTGTTTGCTTTACCGCCACTCCTCATCCTCATCTGCTCCAACTGGAGTATTTCTAGTAGGTGTGAAGCAATCTGACATGGATAATCTACAGTTGTGTGCCACATGAGTGAAAGGACAACATGGGAAAATGTCCAGACCTGATACTTCAAACAATTCCTGGTGCTCATGTGTGAAAACGGCTTAAGACAAGACATCAAGGTCACACTCACACTGCCTGCAGATTAATTGAGTTTTAATGAATCATGCTTTACTGATAACAAACAATGCTGTGTAGCCTTACATCTGGTCCTCAGCTGATGGTGATGACTCATTCATTAGTTACACACTACAGCCTAGCACCAAGTAAGACAACCACTCTACTGGACAGGAGTGTGGCTAAACCAGCCTCATTCTATCAAAGATAAACAATTCATTATCGTTCATGAAGTGCCTCATTACTTTATCATTCTGCAAAACACAATAGCCATCATCTGCGAATAGAAATAATGTCATGTGTTTCCCGCTCTCCAGTGCATTAAAGTCTCACGTTTCATTCAGGCACGTTTAGTGATTCACTTTAATGATTCCCGCTCTAACTCCTTTCCAGCCTTGCACCTGTCAGGGACTGACACAGCTGCAAAAAAAAAGACTTGCCCTGGCAAGTAGACTTTCCCCTCTGTGTTTTCAACAAAGGTGCTATAAAAAATCGACAAGGACTCAATGCCAAAATCTGGCCAAATCAGCTGGACAGGGGAATTATTTATGCCCGATATAAAAAACCAGCCGTTTTTGCAAGGCAGGAAGGCCTGTTGCCGAGGAACGTTAGCTATTGTTCGAGTTCCCTAAGCCCCTCCCTGGAGGTGTGGCGATTCCTCACAGATGTTCCTGATTGGCAGGGCTGCTCTTTAGTAGCTCTGGATTTGATGAGTTTGGTGATGTGACATCTGATTGATGTCTGGGCCACTTCTGCTCACCTTGACAAGAGTTACCCATTATCGTGTAGTGAGGATGATATGTAAAGGGCATATATTCACATTTAATGCCCTGTGTTGTTAATTGGATCCCCTTTTCTGTTGTTTGAGCGTCTGAAACATATAAGATCTGACCAATAACAGGTGGACAGAAGTCTAGTGCCTCTGCTAATCCCAAATGATAATTTAAAAGTTACAAGTTACATCAAAAGTTTAGGTTGTCTGCTGCGCACTTTAAGGGCAATAGTAATTTCTTGAAATAACATCAAGACCACGCAACAGAGGCACAGGGCAAGTAAATAAACATGAGAAACCCTAATGTGATAGCGGGTGAAATATGCATAACTCACAAGCGTATGAGTCATCGAATGTCTCTGCGGTGACAGAAAATTAAACTTGCATGCACTGTGGACAGTTGGTTTTCTGAAACCCAGGAAGCTTGTTTTGGAGCACGAGTTGGCGCTGGCTGTGGACTTGGTCCGGCTCAGAGTCGGCCGCGATCGGGTCACGTAGGTGAGCGGGCGGAGGAAACGCTCCATTTCCGTGGAAACAGAAGGCCCCCTGCGTCCAAAGCCAATGGCATTTTTCCCCCAAAGCTTCACACAACTTTCATTTTGATGTGGTTTTACGAAAAACACTGAGATTATTTTATTGCCCCGGGATTCCAGGAAATGTTCCTCTTACTTCCTCGGATCAGTGGGATAAAAGTAGATCAGCCCGCGAAGAATCCCCTGTGCCGTCTTACGTTACACTTCCTGAGCAAAAATGTTTACCTAAAAATTCTCGGTTCCTGCGGCTTTATTTTTAGCTCCAGCAAAAGGGTTAATCTTTCACCGCTTTGAGGTTCCACGGCAAGTTAATTACAGATTCACACTTTGAATCTCCGCTGCGACACTCGATCGGATGCAAACATGACCGCACTCCACAGGGTCCAGGAGGCAGCTGTGTGGAAGCTGGACCTGGGTCGAGGTGATGGCCCTGCAGAAGACAAGATCTTTCATGGGACACATTCGGGCCTGTGCCTTTGAGTACCCGGTTTTTGCATGTGGCAGGATCGCATCTTTCATGAGTTGTCTACTGTATATACTGCAGCAGTCTTGGGAGACCAGCATGGCCTTGATTCATGACCTACATGCTGGAATGATTATGATGCCTTACACAGTGTATTGAATGCTCTTAATATTTTAATGACTGTGATTTATGTTTGCACAGTAAAAATAACAGTTCACGTCTCTCACACTGTAATAACTGTGAATCACATCTTTCACAGAATTATAGTTGAGGTTCATGTCCTTGAAACAGTGATGCCTGATTCATGCCTTTCACACTATAATGACTGTGATCCACGTCCTTCACACTATAATGATGGTAATTCATGTCCTGCACACTATAATGACTATTACTCATGCCTTTCACACTATTATGATTGTTCATGTCTTTCACAATATGAGTGTGAGCCACGTCTTTCACACTATAATTATTGTAATTCATGTTTTTCACAGTTGACTATTCATATCCTTCACACTACAATCACTGTGACTCATGTCTTTCACACTATTATGTCTGTTCATGTCCTTTACACTGTAATGACTGTGATTCATGTCCCTTACAGTGTAATGGCTGTGTCCATGTCCTTCACCGTGTAATGCAGGGGTGGGGAACATTATCCATGGAGAGCTGGTGTGGCTGCGTGTTTTTGGAATGACCTCTCAATCAGCCAATAATAAAGCAATTCCAGTCCTGGGGACCTACTATTATTGGCTGATTGACAGGTTGTCCCAAAAACCCATACCCACAGCTGCCCTGCATGGATCAGGTTCCCCATCCCTGGTGTAATGGCTGCGACTGAAATAAATGAAAGCTTCCTGTCAGACTGCAGTATATATGATAAACACAGACAGTACAGGAAGTGACTTCAGTCGTCCAACTGTACTGCGTGTTACAAAGCTCGTCTTCCCAAATTTTCATCGTCCTTCTTCCTAAGACACAACGCCACCCTTTTGCCACTGTCTTCCAAAGACCTGCCAAGAGGAATGCTACACCATCTCCGAGGCCACTGTATGGGACTCAGGTTCTTCCTGTGGTACACAAGTGCCTGTCCGCTGGGCCGACGTAGCAAGCCGCGGCACAGTAAATCAAACGCCTCTCACAGCCACGATCAGAGTGACACATTGTAAAGTTTTACACTTGCGCTCATCCGGATAATTACACAATTCATTTTCACTTAGACCAGCTGAAGGGAGGGGGGTAATGAAATTTCCACTGGTGTACCGTTACATCCTGGGGGTCGGAGGTCAGTTTCCTGTTTGGATAAGGGAAGGTTTAAAGAGCCTTTTTTTTGGATGGTCTTTGACTTTCAGCTGGATGGAAGGCAAGCGAGGTGATGGAATTCTACTTTGCCACTAACCCCCGATGAAAGGAGCAGATGGCGGGCTGGGGGGGTGGGGTTTAGGGGCTCTCAGTGCAGGTGGAGACAGGCACCTCAGGGCTAGTTTAACATGGAGACATTATTTTCACTAGCCTCCACCCCCCCAACCCCTGACAGAAGAAGGGCCCCCGGACCTCAGGCCCTCACCAGACTGACCCCCCTCCCCAACCCCGCCACACCATCACCACCTCCTCCTTTCCACTCCAGGCCGGATCGGGACCCCCACCATAATTAATTGCAGAACTTATGAGGTCACAGAAGCGAGCCTTCAGTTCGTGCTGGGGGGGGTGCTCTCTCACTCCAATTCATGACACATGTGGCAGTTTTAATTGGGTTTCATTCCAACATATGGATCTTAGCATTGTCCAGAAGGAGACCAAGTTCCTGCCTGACTGAGGAGATTAACAAAACACGTGCATTCAGCAGTCCCAGAACTGCTCCGATCTGACACACGCCCACTGCTAGGGTACTTACCTAAGCCATGTGCCGTATTTTTTACACTCTATTCATATATATACACCCATATAAGCTTATCCATACACAAACAAAGCTAAGTGTAACAGTTCATATACTAATCTTATAAGTCTACATTTTCCCCACTACCCTGAAAGCAGTAAAGCAGCTGGAAAATGGTTGGATGGCTTAATAACCTATATTTTGTGTGTTTTCTTACCATCACATTACACTCCTCTGTCATCTGAATAGTCCTTTGAAAACCGGTGTAATCTGAGTTATTTATATCATTTTAATAAACTTGACCTGAAACGCTCATTTCCGTTGTCACATGACAGCAAAATGTCCCCGTGCCATCTCACTACTTCAGTGTTCTGCAAAAGAAATTCTGCTTCTAATACCTCTGCATTTGGACTTGGCTTATAAAGGTCTGTGGGAGGCGCTGTCACATTCTCTAACAGACAGTCCTGGCTGTTTATCCAGGACTCAGAAACCTCTGTGAGGCCCGTGTCCCTGATCCTGATGACAGGACATTCCCCTGCTCGGATCTGACCAAGCGCATGGAATGAGGATCACCCCCGGGAGCTGACACAAACCTTGCTGCAAAGACATAACCAGCTGACCTTTGACCTTCATTCCAACTTACTGACTAGCCCCCGGGTAGGCTAAACCGCATCCGATTGGCAAATAATGTAAAATAATCACAGCAATACTTATCAATAAATAATACATTTTTGAATAATTAGTGCGGCTTACCAGCACACCATGAAAATAAACAAGTAATAGGAACTAAATTTAGCCAAACTGAACCTGATAGCGCGTAATGATCACAAACTGAAGACAGACTGCAGGGTCTCATAGTTTATTGAATTCTGGCCATTTAAATACCAGTTTTCTTACACCTTCTGTGTGCATGCAGCCCTTTCTTGGGTGATGACAGAAATAGCTACATAATCCTTTATTTTTTAAAAAAAAACATTCTTTTTCTGAGCAATGATCATTTTTCAATGTACACAACAAAACTCCTTAACTGTAAAGGAGACCATTGTCGACTAAAATGAAGAGGAAATGATTTAAAAGAAAAAGCCTCGACTTATGTCATTACTAAAAGAAACTGATATGAAATTTGAAGAGAAACAAGTTACATTCCGTGGGTATGTTATGCTGATGGAGCTGACCACGCACAGGCCTGAGACGCAGAACGTCAGCACAGACCAAGTGATTAAACAGTTGCTTCCTTTCCAGAAAATAAGTCAAGTATTTTGAACACCAGCATAAAGGTAACAGACTTTTTGGAGAGTGTATTTGCCAAACTGCTGTCCGGAGTGAGGGTTGTCTTAACTGTCACTCTCACATTTGTTATCAAAGAAACACATCCCTATTAACATTGTAAATTAATCTAGTAATCTTACCGGTGCGATCATGGCTGTCATAATCATGCACGTCATCATCATCAACACAGTGCAATCTATCTACTTTTAATTTCAAAACCTCTCAAAGAATGTAGCAGTATTTAAAAATGACCACTGAATTGAAATAATTATTATGTTATAATATATGCTACTACAGCTATTAGTCTCTTATCTCCCATAACTACCCATTTAGAACAGCAGGGTGGTTTTAATGCAAATAATAATATATTGTAACGGTCATAGTGCGATAAAAATGGCATTAGCTGTAAAGTGTTCCTAATGTGGCTGTACATGGATGGGCGGAAATCCAGAGACAAAGGCTGTCACTGCTTGATAGTTAACCATTAAGGTGGGGTTCCTTGGCCCTGCTGTGGTTTTACCATAGAGAAATGGGCGACGACACTGGTTTTGGGGACACTGTGGCCCACTCTAGCGGCACGGAGACCCACTGCAGACCTCCTGCATCAGTGGGTTTGCTGGAGCCAAATCCCAGGGCCTGCTGCACTCATCAGCTCCTCCATCCATCAGCCGAAATGTGCTGCAGAAGCGTGAGGTCATTCTGCACGCCCCCCCAGCACTGCATACAGGGGTCACTGGTTGCCAGTGTTTACACGTCCCCCCCATTTCCATGGCCACCCCAAAGCACCACTGCCTGTGGTCTAATTGTTTAAGGTCCTTCAGATCAGTGCTGGGAGCGCCTCGCAAATGGTCCACGATCCCATTTATCTACATTGAGTGGAAACCCAACAAATGCCTCATCGCCCAAATGGCTAAATAGGAAAACCTGACCCAGGCTGGGGGGTGTGTGTGGGGGGGAATTCTACACAATATCTTAGACATCCTGCCTGCTCTCTCAACAGGCCTTCTACACTGGTGTGTTTCATCTGCGCTGATAATCAATCATTTTACAAGCAATGCATGCATTTGCGCGTTAATTCGGAGAGGTGTAAATCCCACGTAACATCTCCGTTGATATAAATTATATAGACAATAAAAATTAGTGCTTTTTCCAACGGTTATTGGATGTATATCAACGGGGTTGGTGCAAGAGGCTCAGGACGGGAATTTTATCCTGAAGATGAAGACTAAAGCAGATGTGCGCTTCCCGTCACGGCTACCCGGTCACCCGTGTGCAGCCGTCCGCCTCCGATACTCACCGCGGAAGGGCTATTATATCTCGCTCCAGGTCGATCCTGCGGAGCCCGCAAAATACATTTCTGAGAAGGAAGCCATCGGAACAGCTGCACTCCGATAGGTACGCGCACCATTAATAGTTCAAACATTGGGAGGCAGTAATGGCCAAATGAAATTCAGAGCGATGCACTCTCTCCTTCTGCCTCTGGGGGGCGACCTGACTTCGACTTGCGAATCCCAGTTTACGCCCCGAGCGCGATTTTCTGCTCAAACATCTTAATGAGTCTAGAGTTTTTCTCTGTCTGCGGTTCTGTCACTGAGCGCTTCACGCGTAAATTATAATGCACATATAATTATTATTGGAATTTTTTTATTTGATAATTTATTAAACAAATTTTATTTTTATTGATACTATACTAAAACTGAAGTTGGTTCATATAAAATATCTTTTACATTTAAACAATAAAGGATGAAATTTAATTAAAAACCTTATCCTAATAAACTTAATACAAAAGATAATAAAAGAATAAAATATATCTTTGAATTATGTAGAACAGTATGAAGAACAGGTTGTTATGATAATTGTATTACTTATTTAGCTGTGTGTGACTTATGATGTCAGGATAATTATTATCACAAGGTTATTGTTGTGGCTAACAGCAATATTTTAAAATTACAAGTGATCCCTAAAGTCGATTGCAACAATGTGATGAAAGATTGTCAGAGTGTCAGTCAGGTAAAATTTACTCAAAATGTGTCTGAACTGTAAGTCCTCTGGTCTGAAACTGGAAATCATCTCTTTGGCTTTTCCAGTGAATTCTGAACCAGTGAGTGCCAGTGAGTGCTTCAAACAAAGCAAACAGTGCAGAAGACAGTATTCACAATTAACCTTATACAAATGAGAAATAAACTAACGTAACTTTAAAACACATTCCCAAATTTAAAAACAAGCAAATACAATTGTTTCTTCCTTGTTTAATGACAAAAACAACAAAACTCAGTTCAGAGTCAGAGAATGTAATTAGACATTTGATATATTTTAAGCTGTATTTTATTTATGTCCCTTTTCATGTATAATTTCTGACTGGTGAGTGTGGCTCCATCTCCAGGTTCTGTCTTCTGCTGCAGTCTTCCATGTATTTACTTTTATTTCTCTCCCAGCCGGACAAGGCCACGCTTTTCTGAGGAAACCCTGTTTGTGTTCTTTTGTGGCTCTTTATTAAACTTCACTGGGCAGTTTGTGGCCCGCAGGAAATGGTGGGGGGGCAGCTGGGAAGCTCAAAGCCTGAGTCAACATTAAACAAACAGAGCGCGTCTAAACGTTTGGAGAGTGTGTCGCACGGCAAATTGTAAAAACCCCAGTCTCCTCCGTGGGCCTCTCTTGCTGGCTGTCCCCCCCCCATCAGCGCCGCGACGCTCCCGTGCCGACGCCCTTAATGAGGCCGTAACTCACCGGCAGGAAATCCGCCAGCACTGTTTACCAAATAAATGACACCATGTGGGCGCCTCGTTCACTCCACCTCAGCCTCAGACGCTACAAAGGCGGCCTCTCACCCGCATCCCTGGTCCCGACGGCTGCCTTGTTTGGGTGCACGGATAAATATGTTTTTCACGAGACGAGTCATGGGGTAATTAGCCACAGGGTACCTGGGCTTCTTCGGCAAATGTCCGGATTCTCCTAAAAGCATTTTCAACTGTTGACCTAATACCTCTAATCCCGGGAAGCTTTCAATGACCAGCCAAGGCAGAGAAGGACCGTGGAGGTTTAACGCTCCATCCGTTCCGTGCGTTTGTTATCGTAATTTAAACCACCGCCGGGATCGAGCAGTGAAGGCGGGGGGAGAGGAGGGGGGTCTGTCCGTTTAGCTCTTAATGCGCAGGGCAGGATTGTTCCATGCCGGATCTGACCACACTTAGCTATCAGTGATATTATTCTTGCTTTGCTTACAGCCCCCAAAGTTGATGGAGGAACAGCAAGCTGGCCTGAAGAGTCAGAGGGAAACGTAAACAACATTAAAAGTGTGAAAAAGGATCCCATTCTGCATCTGCTCAGGACGAGTTTATCTCTGGCTTGAGTCCGAAATGGACCAAGTAGGTGCGGAGATGAAGCCGAAGACCTGACACGTGTCTTTCCGTGTTTCCGTGTTCGTGGGCTCGTTTTTCGGTGTGTTTTACTACTTATGCGAGAAAATCTGCAAGAATGTGGCCTTTATCAGTGACAGACTCTAATAGGCCCATCCGGACTTGTAGACATCTTGTTCTGCTCCCTGGCTGATCTTTATATAGGAAAATGACAGTAATCCTGCTAGGAAAATATGAGAATCCACGTCAAGCTTTATTTGGTTCAGCAGTGGTGACTCTATGGTGAAACTATTAACCAGACAATGGTATATTTTATGTAGCAAATATTTGGAAATCTTTGAAGACAAGGTTTTGTTTAACCCTGTAACAGTCCATCCCTGTATTTCTGTTAAGTCTTAAATTAGTGTTTTTTAATTGTCATTGTTGACACACCACAGCACACAGTGTACAACGACGAAATGTTGCCTCTGCATTTAACCCACATGTGACATGGTGACATAGCAGGGGGCAGCTAATTCAGTGCCTGGGGAGCAGTGC
>JAABNX020000045.1:19854011-19875887 GCA_015163995.2 Mormyrus lacerda
CAGTACTGTGACTAGGCCTCTGCAAAACCTTCATTTTGTTTTTCATTTTCAGCCATTCAGAGGTGGACTTGCTCCTCCTAAAAATCATCCTAGTCTGCCAACTGTTCAGGCTATAAAATGGTCCCTCTGCTCACCTCTGTACTCCAAAGGCAACATGCTGTGGGGCTAGGAAGCTGTATTTGCTACCCCGATCGTTCACCTGAAAACAACAGCATTCCTAATAGGGCAAAATTATGCTGACAGACAGGCAGTTTTTCAATAAACATTGTAATCATTTGTTTTTGTGAAATATGGCCTTCAAGTAAAGTCTTGCTCAGCTCTTTGTCGGGCTGAAAGGGGACTGAAGTGTTTTCAAGTGTGAAGAGATACGGGATCCAGCAGAAAGAAAGGCAGACACAGGGAGAGAAAGAAAGGGAGAGAGACAGAGAAAGAGAGGGAGAGAGAAAGAGAGGGAGAGAGAAAGAGAGGGAGAGAGATGTTTCCTTGCTGTAGTTTGTGCCTGAAGCAGTCACAGGTCACTCCGCTGCAACCGGCCTCCCGAACCTGCAGCCAGCGTGTGCTGGCATGCATCTGCCCAAGATGGGATCTGTGGTGCAGATAGCGCCATGCGGAGATCAGCTGCGATAGTGCAGTCGGAATGCAAGGATCATGCCTGTCAGCAGCACCGGTCCATGGCAGCTCCAGCTACAGCAGAAACCAAAAATATTTTCATAAGTGATAGCGTTATTTTGACTGGTAACATGCACCTCTGCCCAAAAAGGCCTTATTTTCTTTTCGGAGCGTGTGATACGAGGTGAGTCTGTTGAAAGGCAAAGATAAGCCATCTCCTGGAGATTCGCAAGCAAAAGGGCCAAAATACGATTTCTCACTGGAAGGCTGTGTTTTGATCCGAGTACCAGTTTGCTGTGTTTTATCGCATTGTTGTTATTTAGTCGTTTCTATGGGCTAACAGATTGTAACCCTACTTTCCACACCTTGACTTCCGCATTGGCAATGGTGGTGCTCCCGTTAGTCAAGGCCCTAATGTTCCATGGTATGATGATTCTGATTCCGGTTGTGCTGTATTGTTGACGTAACAGCTCTCAATAGCCGTAAAATGGCAAATGACTGCCAGCCACATGATTGTCCTTTGGCATTTGTTTAGCAAATGTTACCTCTCTGACCAAACAGTTCATCATGTCTGACTATTAGACTCTAATGGATGGGGACTTACTTGTTTGAAATGTAAACTGATAATGCACATGAAATGAATTTGAAGGAGACATACTTTTTCCAAAGCGTACTGTCTTTTCACTGGTTAAGTTTGTTTGTTTTTTTTCCCAAGAAAAAACACGAAGAACATGGCCTACTTTTGGTTTTCAGGCCCAGTTGAGAGGAGCAGGAATGCTCAAGCTTTGAGGAAGTTCGGGAGATGTTGCCAAGAAGCCCAGCATCTTAATGTGACCACCGCTGGGCATATGGTCCCATTGATGTGTTCGGCTCTGGGATGGAGTTTGCTGCTCCGTTCTCCCCGAATCTGAAATTAGAAATCGTGACTGAAGTCGTAAAACTCTAAGTTTGGGAGATGGCGTCTAAAAACAGAAAGCTTGTAAAATTTTCATGGTTTCCACAACAGACGTTCCTTTTCATATCAAATCCTAAGTGAATTCCTTTAATCCAATAATCACATAACAATCCCTCTCGAAACAAGAATCTGCCTATAAATCTCTGTGATCATTGCATTTGAAATGAACTTTTTTAGTCCCCCCAGTGGGGGGATTCCCCTCCCTTTTTAGGGGCTATTGCTTCGTACAGAGTATCAGGGAGATCCTCGGCCTGGATGGCATACAAGGGACAGCTGGGACTGACTGGACACCACTGGCATCTGTGTGACATCAGTCATTGCCTGGGAATCCCATGGTGAGGATAGTTTATATAAATGATTCAAAATAAAAGATAACGTTTCAGTCTTCGGCTCTGAACACAAAACTTTTTAGCTAATCCACTCAACTCACCTTGCTGATTGCTAACCCACTTCATCAATTCCTCGATAGCCCAGCTGAGCTGTAGCTAACAATTATGCATTTAGGAAGCAAATACAAAGTTTACTGAATTTGTGGTAGACTTTGTGACAAGTTTGCTAATGTTCGGTCACAGACATCAACTCGCAGATTTTAAAAATAAGTATACTTAAGTATATAAGAATATATATATATAAGACTTTTATTGTAGTAAGTTATATACGGATACGTTTACCACATTCCATCATTAAAAGAAGCTTGGAACATGACCAAAAATAGTTCAAGAAAATTTCCCCTTTGTAGTTTCTTTAATTTTGTTTTGCTGTGTTAACACAGCAGAATGTATCTAATTAGTAGTCAAGGTGACTGAGGTGTTCTGAGTGTCGGGCGAGTCGTACCCTCCTTAGCCTTAGGAACATGGCCTTTACGAGGCAGACATCAACACTCAGACTTACTGTCGCGCTCCTGTTTCAGTTTCCTGTCGTTAACAGCACCACTGTCTGGTGTTCGGTTGCATTCAAAGGGATTGTAGACTATATTTTTATTCTACAGCTGGCCAGGGACTGATTGTCAAATGAAATACATGCATTAACCCGTAATCCATTAGGTTCTCACATATGAAGACAGGGGGACTAGAATGGTTCGAACGCAAACTCCATTGTACCGCCAAAAGAGATTTGCTTTGTGAAAAGTGTGTAGGTGTCAAGCTCAGAAAACTTTTATAGTGGACTAGCCTATGGATCCTCCTTATGACAAACTAAAAACACTGAACGACAGGTTTCCCTGACACACTTTCCGATTGGATTTAATTTGTGGTAGTTTCACATGGCAAAGGGATTTGCCCAATTGCGTTCCATCTTCTCCGTCACCCTCTATTAAGAGAAAGTACCTTGGTGACAGAAGGGTCATCCTTGTCTTGTCAATGAGCCTGTTCCCGTCGTTTTAGACGCTGGCTACGCCGCCTCAGTGAGTGACCTCAGTCTGAGAAGCCCGAGATGCCCCACGCATGATTTGTTGCCGCCCGTAAACGGCACACATCCACATCTTGTTTTTTTAGACCGATAAAACCACACTTCACTTGGCTACACATGACTCTGTCTTCAAAGAATGCAGATTGGGCCTTTTATCACGGTGAAGGATTGCTTTTGTCAAGTTCAAATGATACGGAGAAGCGTGGATTTCAAGAGGCCCCCAAGGTGAACAGTCAGACCTCAGCGAGAGCTAAAGGTGCAGCTTTCTGGATGAATTCATCTAGTCGGGAGGCCATTTCATCTGTCGGGCAAAACGGGATTTTTATGCTCATCCATCTATCTTCCATACCTCTTCTCCTCAAAGGAGCCTGGAGCCTAGCCCAAGTAACACAGGACACAAGACAAGGAATACCCAAGATGAAATACCTGTCCGTCAAAAGGCATATTCATATCAGCTCACACACTACGGGCAATTTAAAGATGTCAGTTCATCAAGGAAACTGGAGTACCTGCAGGAGACTCAGGTGGACACTCTGAAAATACACAAACTCCACACACACACAGGGGATGAGGCTCAGAGCCCCAGCCCTGGAGACTTAGGGGTCCCTGTGCCAGTCATATCTTTATATCCAGTCAGAAATAATTTACAAACTTCATAATCTTTAAGATAACTAAGGATGTAATATTGCTTGTTTTATAATCTGCAGATCATCATGGTGTAAGTGTAGTCAAGGTTTCTTAGATGTAGGAGGACTATGTGAATTAATAACCAAATCATCACTGTCTCCAAAAATCCATCATTTCCAGAATGTGAAAAAATGCATCTTCTCAGAAACCAGTTTACAAACTTCTAAAAGCTTCTAAAAGAACCTAAAGAGACCCTTTGGACCCCAGATCTTTACACAGTCATCAGTGAGTGGTTAATGTTTAATGTTTAAATGCACTTATGTAGACTATTCTCAGTGAATCACATGTCAGTGTCAACAAATGTCAAACGCTATCAGTAGTCAGAGGAATATGGGTGTATTCCATCAAAAATGAGAATGTAAGATCTTCAAGAAGTGGACACAAGGTTTTTTGTTGGGGAGTGACAAAATCTATCTTTGTTTGGATGTTTTCTTGAACTTTTTGACGTGAGACTGCGGAAGGCTAGTTTGGGTCCCCTGGTGGTGCTCTCCCTTAGCTACCAGTCCCCCCCCCACCCTATGGGGGAGCTAATACATCAGAAATAAATTGAATACTGGTCTCAGGGAAGGGGCAGGTGAGGCAAAGTGCTTGGGGAGCCTCGCTGTCACTCCCCTGGACTGAGAAACACAAGGGTGTTGCTTCAGTCTTGGTACAAACCGCAAGAAGTCGCGAGGCCCGTCGGTACTCCCAGTGGCGTTCTTGGCAGAAGCAAGATACTCAGATTTATTTTCTTTTTGCTGCGGTAACTCTGTGTGGGGTTTCTGGAACGTAAATAACGCCAGTAAAGGTCAGGGGTCGACCAGGGAATTCCGAACGTTGGGACGGCGCGGGTCCACGAAGACCGCCTCGGCCACATTGGTGTCCACGGATCAGCGAGTCGGGCAAGGGAAGGCGTTGGGGAGGAATTTAGATTACTACGCAGAGAAAATAAACGGGGGAGGCCATGTGCTCCGAGCCGGGGGATGGGGGGAGCAGGCGCGGAGTGAGACACAGGCGTTTCCGGGCAGGGAGGTGGGCCAGGGTATCAGAGAGAGACCAGAGGATCTGTCACAATTAATGACTTCCACGAAATCATCGCTTGCTGGCATCACTACCAAGAGGCGCCCTCAGTGAATGCTGGTCTTCAAGCCGAGCTCAAGGCCAGGCATGAGCTCTGTGTAAAATCTCAGCAGATTTTCGTGAACTTGGCGGGGCGGGGCTGGGTGGGGGGGATGTGAATATCTTTGGGGGTTCCCGGGTCTCCTTTCGATCAGCAGATGACCAGATGTTGTGTGGGAGGTCTCTGCTGTCTTCTTACACATTGTGAACAATATCTACTGAACCACTGGGGGGTGGGGCCTTCGGTTCCAGCCCTATCACCTCCATAGCCCGATCTGGATCGAGCCAGCTAATAAAGAGGCTTCTCAGATCCCCACACGATCTGGCCGTCATTCGTCTGATAGCAGAACAAATAACCCCCCCAGCGGAGGATCTCATTGGCACTGAGGCTAAAAGCCAGAAAAACATGGATCGTCATTGGCGGGGCTGCGATATCGGCCGTTCGGGATATGCTACATTTATCTTGGAATGCTGGGTATTCATCCAACTCTGACACGGCTCCCAGAAACCAGGGCCTGCATGTGCCGGTCGTGGGAACGCAGAGCATGCTGGGGGGGGGCTTGGGGGGGGCCGGGGGTCTGGGCCACAGCTTGGCAGAGGCCACGTCTGATGAGTCAGAAAAAGCCATCAGCAGAACCTCTGGGACTCACTCCTGTAAACAGCAATACGGGTCACAAAGCATCACTGTGTTTATGTTATAATTGCTAAGAATTGCAAATAACTATATAATACTGTAAGACTCAATAACAAGTTATTTGAAGTAGTATATCAATTTATTATGCATTTACCTACCAGATGCCCCAGTGTTTAGCAATACATTCACCTAGTACTGCTGGTTATATATTTGAGTCAAATGGTATGCTGATGTGTATCCATGGGTCATGTGGTATAGTCAGGTGGTACGGTCAGGTGTATCCATGGGTAAGGTGGTACATGTAGGTGTGCACCATGCAGCAATGTTTCCCATGCAGTAGAATTGGAAGTGCATGCTGGGATTGAGTTCACAGTAAAAAACGCACACTTCCAGGCTGAAAGGTTGCAAAATCAACAAAGAGAGAGACTGTATCCGTCCCAAGCAAGGTCACGCAGATTACAGGGAGTGGCTGCAGATTATGACCCAGTGAAGCCCGGACTCAGATTTCAGTCTCTGTCAACGCCACCGACTCAACATGTACAGCGGATCCCATCTACAGCGAATCACATCTACACCAAATCATATATACACCAGCAATTTCTGTACCCAGCAGCGTGTTTACTAAGCGGCGGGAATGTTAGGGGAGCGGAAGGTAAACACACCCTTCCTATTTTAGGCCCTGCAGCTGTGTCATGGAGGCAGGTTCCAGCGGACAACCCCGTGAGGCCTCGCGAGAAAACGGGAAGAAGGAAGCATTCATTCCTGGCAATCTGCCGCACAGCCGCGTGACTGCGCTCCCCGGGAAAATAATCCCTATGAAGAGACACAAGGCATTTATTAAAGTGACGTAATTCAGGATGCATCGCCGAAGACTTTCATGGTGCCTGAGTTTAATTTCACTCCACGGTGACAGGGAGGACTGGGGACTTGAACTCCTGCTCTTTTGTTACGTGGCTGCATTTCCCAAATCCAAAGACAGCTCGTAACTACATATTACCGTCTTTTGGTGTCTCAAAATTGCCTATAGTGTATGACAGTGCGTGTGTCTTTAAATGGACTGGCGTCCTGTCCAGGGTGTCCCCTGTCTTGCATTTTATCCATCCTGGGACGGTTAGATAAACAGTTATGGAATACGAAAGTATTGATTGACATAAATATGAATCATCAGTTATTTGTAGGCATTCGTTCAGTATTTTATCAACGTTTGTTTATATTGTGCGGTGTTTAAATTTGGCAAAACATAGGCTGAACTGGGAGAAATGCTGGAGTCCAGTTTAAACAGCTCCGCTTACCCATAATGCATTGTTTCAGGACCTTTGGAGCAAAACAGCACTGTCAATACTTCTTTTTAACCAAGAGTCTGCTAGTGTGCGCCATCATTTACAGGAATGAAAATATCCCTGTACCTGCATCCCAGTCTAAACAGGCTCCCCCCAGCCACCTAAAATCCCACCCCCCACCTGTATGTCTTTCCCAAGTCCACTCGCCTCCATGTGCTGCTGAAGCTGCTCGCTTTGCTGTCCTCACTTAAAACCCTTGGTGGGTGGGGTGTCAGGATCTCAAAATTGAGCCGCAAATATTGACATGGAGGGTGGAATAGTGGCATAGTGTTTAATACTAGTGCCTCGCACCACCTTGTTGGGGGGTACCATGTGACCTATGAGTCCCCGGGTCACATGGGCTTCCCCTCCAAACTCAGGTTTCTCCCTGCAATCTAAAAACTTAACTAAGCCACTTGGTAGCTCTAAATTGCCTTTGGTGTATGAATGTGTATGTGTGTGAGCCCTGTGATGGACTGGCATTGCATCGGAGGTGACAGCAGATGAATAATGGCATCCACCTTTTCATGTACCTGTTGATAATTGCCAGAACGATGTGTAAAGAGTACCAGGTTCTGTTACAGACCTTGGGAGATGTTCCTTCAGAGAATCCTGTTCGCCTTAGGGCACGGGTGTCAAACTCACAGTCCTGGAGGACAGAGCCCTGCACATTTTTGGGTTTCCCCTCATTTAACACACCTGATTTAACTCCTTGTGCTAATTACCACACAGCTCTTGAGCTGAATCGTTTGTGGTGGAACAGGGAAAGAACTAAGTTACACAGGACTCTGGCCCCCCAGGACTGCAGTTTGACACCCCTACTTTAGGGTGAGAGTGGCAGACCCCCACTTTTCCAGAATGCACATGGACAACGAGGCGAGCGCTATCCTGCCCGTTCCGAGCTGTACACTCTGCCTGATTTAACCCCTATTGATGCTCTGAAAGGTTTCCAGCACCCTACATACGGGAGAGAGGTCTTATCTTGTGCAGAGATCATTTGCTTCAAATCTAATGGGAAATGGCATGTATTTGTGCCTCCAAGCTGTGCTATCTAACGAGCAAGTGGGTCGTTAATGGCCTGAGGCAAGCATAGTCGGTAACGCCAGCTCATGTGTGTTCTTCCCTGTGCTTTTCTGTCTCCTAATCCAGCAATTTATCTGGGGAGTAATTTAAGGAATCATAAGTCTTTGCTTTGTCAGTCATAACTTTAAATATGCATCATATCTGTAACTTCAAAGCCTTGAACAGCCTGCAAAAACCTCTGTGTTGGAGATCAGGCATCACAGATCTCTTGCTGGGTCATTTATGGGGATATAGCTAAACAGCTGCTGAATGCGTACAGGTGAAAGTCGAAAGGAAGATTTATGCTGTATATCATGGTAACTCTGGGTCTGTTTTACTTTCAAGAAAATTAAGATCTTTTGGAAAAATGTATGTATTCAGAGATGGAACTGGATGAACTTCTCGGCTCATTTCACGGCAGACAGGTGAAGACGACCCACCCTCCCTCAGCATGTGTTACCAGTGCCTCTTAGCAGAATGGTGGATGCAGTGATAAAACTCAATAACCACCTTGTTTGGATTTTATATACCCTGCTGTCGGGATGAAAACGAGGCAGATGGAGACTTCTTCAAAGTCGGGACATCCTGAGACAGAGTGGAGATGTCTGTTCTGTCTGCTATGATTGGGCAATCACACATCCTGAACATCTGCATCTCCAAGGGATTAGCACTATAATCTAGGAAACTGCATCTGCAATCTTGAACACTGAGCTCTGGCCCCGGGTGATGCGTCTCTGTTGGTCACATGACCAGCACATTTGGCTCCTGAGCTGCCCCCCCCCCCCACATTGGTAATGCTGGCAAATGGTTCTGATGGCACACCTAGATGAAGAACCAAGATGCTGTCAGGTTCAGGACATGGTTTAATTAGCTTTGTCCCATTCATCAAACATAAAACACCTTAACACCTTAACATACCTTAACAGCTTTAATATACATTGATAACATACAGTATTATACTATTATACCATTGAAACCTTTGTTATGATCATATAATATTTGTTATCAGTGTGTTAAGGTTGTTAAGGTTTATTAGGATATTAAGGTATGCTTACATGCTGCTTGTGAATGTTCTATGAATGCATTTTGAAGGTGCACTGAATCATCTGTTAATGCATTATGCAGATGCAGTTAATGTAAAGTCTTACCTTCTCAATTAATTATCTTGAGAACTTCACTAATAGTGTCATTCTAATATGTATGCTTTTTTCAATATTTATGGTATTTTGTTGAATGTAACCTAGACATATCTGTTTACTGATGCGCAAATTAGTATCACTTGATGACTAGTTATGATAAGGTGCAGCTGGTAAACTGGCACTGTGCTCACATTTAGCAGGGCTTTGCTTCAGCAAGCAAGGGATGAAAAGCACAGGTTTCATTCCAGACAGACACGGTCATGGATGCTGGGACCTTTCAGTCTCTGGGTAAGCAGTTTCCTAGAAGAGGGTCTAAGCTCCTGGGTTACTTCTCACTAATTCCTCTGTGCGGCTGGTTCTGCGGTACAGTCCAAACTACTGGGTCAAGTCAGATGGCATGATAAGACAGCCAAGCAGCTCAAGCTATATCATTGTCTTAATAGCAAATACATACAATTAAATAAATCAGCTTTCAGTGACAGCCATAGTAACGGTACCCTCACTGCTACACAAGCTGTTGTATATGACTTTAGACTCCTCCCCTCCCCCTCAAGTCCTGTTCTGACAGTTCAGCGCTCAGATTTGCAGTGGGGCCTCACCCCCCCAGCCCCCCCCCAGTACATTCTCATAGGGGCTATCTTCACCCTAAGACAATGCCTACTGTCAGATAAGAGGCATGGACTGGGCTGTCCGGTATGGAGCGAGAGTGCTAAGCTCCAGTGGGGCATTGACACCTGAGACACATGCCCAGCTCCCACCCCCTGCACCCCCCATAATTAAGTAAGATGCCGGCTCACAGGCTGCCACAGGCTTTGGCTCTGTGGCAGATTTGTGTTCCCGCATCTCAGCTTCCAGTAACCTGTGAAGAACAAGCCGGTGGGCCAGCCTCCAAGCAGAAAGCCTGGCAGCGCTAAAACACTTCCGCAGCACCATCACGAGCCAGCGCTGCCCACTGATCAATAACAATTCAGCCTTCCGCAGTAGGGCGTGGCCAAACGGCTAGCTTGATTGCTATTGGTCTTCACTGATTTAGTAAGATGGTGCAACAGGATTAGCTTCCAGTAAATGTTACCGGGGCAAAAGCTTGGGGTTTTGAAGGTTTCGGGTTTGGTGTTCAGAAATGGCTGTACAGATATCATGAAAAAAATACACATAGTAGAAGAACTACTTATTATTTATGAATGAGTGCATGTTTACTAGTTTACCTGTTAGTTTAGCAGCTTTTAGCATTCTCTCTGTGTGAAACTAAATAATTTCATGGAAATTGTCATAGTAGAGCATGCAGCAGCAGCAGATACTGCCGACCATGTTGCTTGCACTTCAGGCTGCCTCCCTTTAGCACCCAAAGTCACATCTTGCTAGCCAGTAAAACCCACAATGTCAAAGGTGATAAGGTGGCAAATATCAGCCCGCCCCAAAGCTCCTGATGTACCAGAAGAGATCTCATGTTGTCCTAATAACCGGAACATTCCTTGGGTGAAGCCAGGAATTAGGATATCGCAGGTGTAAATGGACTGACGCTGATTCTCTTCACTGTGCGTCGCGTTCAGCCCCGGTGAGCCTCAAAAAGTCCTCTGGAGCTCTACAAGAAGAAGCAGATTATTTGCAAAGCTCTCGCAAAACATACATGGCACCTTTAGCTTAAAAAAAAAGGGTCAAGTTTCAAGATTCTTTCATCACCGAGCAGCCATGTTGGTATTTGGATTCATTCCATGGCAGTGCGGAGGCAATGGGTGCAGAGGCACAGGGGAAAAGCATAAATAACGATAATAATCTTGGTGAAAAGCTCACAGTGCAACAAACTGTCTGCTCATCTAGATCAATGCCAGAGTAGAGAACTGATATGCACTACATGCTGTTAAAAGCTCCTGTTGCTCAGCAACCTAGAAAATAAAGATGTGTAGCTATGCTGTCGGGGTCATGGCGTTAGTGCCCAGGGTGTCGAGTTCCTGCCTCAGTTCATGACATCCAGATAGTTTACATGCCGTACTGTTCCGGGGTGGGGGGGGGCGTAAAAATACCCGTAAAGTTTGCAGTGGGCTGAGGGGGGCGCTGCTTGGGCTGCGGATATCGCCACGTGGGTTTCAGGTTCCTTATTTTAAAAGCGCCATCCGTCACGGTCCTGTGTGCCTGTTCTGTTAATGAGGTCAGAGATGGTCCCGAAATGTAGTCCCCCCCCAAGGCCAACTAAGGACACGCCCACACAGCAAGAAGACTCAAAGACATGCTGAGCAGTGTTATCAGGCTACTTATAGCGATTTCCACTGGCATACAGGAACCGACACATACCTGAACCGTATCGCTAAGAGAGACCAGTTATAGAGCGGTTCCACTTCCCACTGCAGAAGGGGTGACTCATTATAGGTGGGGTTTGGAGAGTGACAGTGACATAAAACCAAAGAGATGCTTGCTTACTATTCACACGGCATAACATCCTGATTAATTTTGTGCTCATTTTTTAATTTTCTAGTACATCTGTGAGTCAATATAGCTGTGTTTTGATAGCATCAAATGCTAGGGGAATTAGCATTTAAAATTTTCAAATTCTAAATTATTGAGAATGCATCAATATATTGCAATGCGCACTACTACTAATAATTAATGATATATATGGAATATATGCTTTTTCCTTCAGGAAATCCATGCGCAGAACACTGGTACCTCCGTATGCCCAGCCAGCTCGATTTGGTCATGCTTTCAGCCCAACTAGTAAGCAGGACCATGTCAGTGCAGTTACTGCTCAGGTGTAGCTTGGATAAATCACAATGGAAAGCTGTCAGTTCATGGTACGACTTCTTGGTGGCAGTGTAAAAGCCATTTGATGCTTCTATCCAGAGTATTTCTATACATGCTCCCTGGGTTCAGACCCAAGGCCTTTGCATTGGGAGTACCAAGCTCCACTTGCTCATTTACAAGTGCTGCTATAACCCAACAGTCTGTCATTTGACCCACAGCTCTATGCAACAGTGTGTTACCATGTTTTAACATGTGCAGTTAGGGTTTCTCATCCAAAATCAGGCTAATTCCATCTCAACTTCCCTTTCCTCCAGTCAGCAGTTGAGATGGGGGCAGGTACTCAGATCCTACTGATACCACTGCTCTGTAGTTCTCAGATGCGCCTGCAGGGGGCAAGCCGGCCATCAGCCAAGGTACTCCCATCTTTGTACGGACGGTGATATGGCATCACAAGAGGCGTGATATAGGCTCTCACTTTGGGTTATACACTCCAGCGATGTGTTCCATAAAAACTCCAAGTGGCAGAGACCGCGCAGGACTGTACGACGCGCAGCCCCCGGGATTCCCACCCCGCCCACATTCGGCTGCTCACACTGCATGAAGCTGGAACTCTAAGCAGCTGCGTCGCCAACTTCTCAAAATAAACTAATTTGAGCGTTTGACAGGGAGGAGGAATTAGACTCTAATCCTTCCACACCGGTGACCCCGGCGACCTCCAGCCAGAGGCGAAAGTTGGGGATGATGGTGGGTTTAGGCATGTTTGCCATGTGGCACTGCGCACGACCCATGACAGGGTGGAGGGGGGGGGTGGGGGGGAGACATGGGAGTGCAAAGAGCCTGTTCAATTAGACACGAGTCGTTGGACATCCTGGATGCTATCCACCTTAATCCAGACATAAGGTGTGTGTGCGTGTGTACATGTGTGTGCGTGTGTGTCTGTGTGCACGTGTGTGTGTGTGTCTGTGTGCACGTGTGTGTGCGTGACAATATTACATTGTGGGGATCAGATGTCACCACAATGTAATAAAAACTTTCTATTTTGTGGGGAATTTTTTTTCAGTCCCCACAAGGAAAACCTCAGTTTTATAAGAAATCTGTGAATACACCCAAAAAACTAAAAATTCCAAAAGTCTAAAGATTTTTTGGTTACTGATGGCTGCTGATGTGAATCTGTGTGAGCAGGCAGTCTGATGAGGCAGCAATATGATAAAATCCTGTTATTTTGATGTTGTGGGGACCATTTTTTCAGTCCCTACAAGGGGAAATTCAGTTTTTTTAAACACCTGTGAATGCAATCAAAAAATTTTAAATGTCAAAAAACTAGTATTTTGTTTGGTTGCTTATGGTTAAGGTTAGGGCTGGGTAGGGGTTAAGGTTGTCATAGTTGCGATTAAGGTTATGCCCATAGCAATGAATGGGGAGGCCCCACATTGGTAGGACTGTATATGTTTGTATGTGCACCCACATCTGGGTCCTGTTCACACTAAACCCTGAAGCAGATGGACACATATTGATCGTATTTCCCAAAGAACTTAACTGCACACGCTCTGTACTGTACTGACCAAACAACACGCTACTGTAATCCCTCTCAGTCTCCTCCCCACCCCCCCCCCACAGCACAGGGGGCCGCGTTTGCATTCTAATGGCCTGTGACCGCAGTTCCCTCATTTGGGATTAGGGAGCAATTGAAATGCAAAAGAATGACAGTTGCACTAGGAACTAATCTGGGGTTTAAAGTGAAAACGAAACGGCGTATGAAAGGAACACCGGTCGTCTTCAGGCTTTTGGGATTCGACTGAATGGGACAAGATCAATATAAACTAATTCACAGAATTCTCTTTACGGGAGACCAGATAAATCATAAACCTGCTGGCACTGAGCAATGAGGCAAAATGTCTATTTCCCCATGTACAATTCTGACTGTTTTTTCAATGTCTGTTATTCAGTACTGTGAAATAACTAGCTAATAGCAACAAGCATGTATAAACATCGACATGACGAGCAGAGCACTAGAAAGGAGAGGAGGTGTCTGAAAATAAGATAATCCTGGTTGAGGAAGTGTCCTCCTTCGTTATCTGGTTACAGGTACACCTTTCCTTCACGCAGGCCAGTCTGTACAGGATCTGCCATTAGCAATAGGCTAACAGAGCGGGAATAATAAATGTCAGGAGGCGGTAATCTCCTTTTCCAAAGAACGATCCCCCTCACAACATCCCAAGCGTTGTTGGCCAGGTGTCTGTGCAGATGCAGCCTATGAAAGGAGGGGGGGCAGCTGAAGCCTTGCCAACCGTGTCTCCAGGGTTAAAATTAGGGTCCAGCAAAACGGCCCCCACAGCTGCTGGGGCCCCCGACGATAACAGACATCTTAACCCGTTAGTTTGGACAAGGAGGCTTGAAGTCAGAAAACACACACCAGAATCACCAATCAAGTCAGGGAACAACCTTCTAAGATGCAAAGGACTGACAATCGCCCACAATCTGCCTTAATGTCACATGACTTGTATAACCACCATAGTTCTTTGTAATATCACTATTATGGGTTTTCAGATTCCGCCAGAATTTGATCACCTCATCCTGAACAGCACAAGCTGTCTCTGTAGGTAAAATGAGAATACATTTTTTCCCTCCCCCAAAATGCCCTATTTCACAACACTAAACTGGGAAGCCAGAAATGGGTATTGAATATAACAACAGAGGAATGCTGTTTTGAAGAGTTAGTTAGTCGATGGACTGAAAGCAGTTGGGAATACACACAGCAGATGTTGACACCGCAGTTGAAAAAACTTGCAGACGGCTTGGATTTTTGCTCCCTGTGCAAAGTTGAACAGAAAATGTCTCCAAATGAAGTCAGAGGGTCACATGACTCCCTCTCTAAAAAGCACAAGGCATCATTTTCGTTTGAATTTATATGATTTGTCAGACACGTCTGGCAATGAAGGGGATTAATTTCGGGGTAATTTGAAGCGGAAATTCCTCTTTCTGCAGCAGTAGCAGGAGGCGGTGGAGTTTAAATCATTTCACTAAGCGAGTCCGGCATTTCCCACATACATACACATACACAAATATATATATATATATATATATATATATATATATATATTTGCAAGTAATTATATTTCAGATCTGTCAGGATGCCGGGCCGAGCGATGCCAGACTGGCCTCAAAGATGACACAGCCACTGCATTTTAATCCATCCCGTCCCCTAAATTACAGTCCGCTTTCCGAGGGCCCGTGCCTTTCCCGTGTACGCCAAAGCACATGTGTAATTTCGAGCTGCATCCTGATTCCTATGAAAGTTATTTTGGTTTTCTGCGGGCTTCCAAAGCCCGTCGTGCAAGTAGGAGCTCCCGGCGTTGATAAATCACGCAGATTTCCGATGACAGGATTCAGAACGCTGAGCTCGCGTTCGGCCCCCAGCGGTAATAAATCACCATGGAAAAGGACAGAAGACCGATCCTACAGCACAGCTACCCTATGCATCACGTTTTGTTGTTCCTAAAACGTGAACTCTTGCTCTTAAGTCTCTCTGATATCTGTGGAACTGGGTCCAGCAGTCTGAGATGGGAGGGGTACACGGCGGCCCCTGCTCGATAGCTGCAGGGTGTCTGCGGTTTCGGGGATGGGATGGCTTGATAGCCGAGGTCTGTTTGCACGGGTGTGTGACACGTGTGAGCACCAGTGTGGGGGTGAGCTGTGACTGGAGGAATTGGGTGACTTTGCTGTGGTGCGTCAGTTGGGGTGGCGAATGTGGGGTTACGGGCCCTCGAACGATGTGGTCGCTGCAGAATTTTCCGGGTCATCGGCTGAGCAGTCATGGGAGAGTTATCGTCTGAGCCGTATGCCTTGTGAAACAGGGGGGCCATCGTTACCCCTCGTTAAAAACAGCATTCTCCAACTGCCACCCAGTGATATGAGTGATAGCTAGAGTGGGAATTCAAATCATTTTACATCGCAGAAGGTAGTTTAGCTAATGCCAGTTATGCAACGTTATTTAAATGTTAACATTGTCCTAAATAAACTTCTCTGTTGGAACTGAGAATATTCTACTCCTCTCAGTTGAGCATTTAAGTTTTCTGGAAGAAAGCCTGATAGCATTCAGATATTACATCATAAACAAAAAGTTTACAGTTTACATTAAATCAATTAATGTGTGTTTTCAAAACTTAGTAAAAATGTAGAAAAAGATTCCACAACTGAATTTCTGGTTTTCAGAATAGAAAATATGGTAAAGGCATGCCCAGTTGGATGGATGGATGGATAATACAAAAAATCTGCCATTCATATTATTACATGACTTATCTTACAACTGAACAAATATATTTATAGAGCTTAGTCCTTTTTAAAGACCCATTAAACTAGCACAACGTTGAACTTTTGTTTATTAATTTTTTGTTTCTTGCTTGGCCTTGGTTATTCAATTCTCACAGTCATGATGTTGAGGGTGTAGAAACTCTCACCTCCACCCGGTGTTGACACACATACACACACACACACACACACATACACAAGTTTGTATTCATATCTTTGTGGGGACTCTCCATTCATTTAATTTCTATGGCCATAACCCTAATCTCAGTTATGACAATCTTAACCCATACTCAGCCCAAACCTTAACCATAAGCAACCAAACAAAATACTAGTATTTTGACATTTTAAAATTTTTGATTGCATTCACAGATGTGAACTGAATTTCCCCTTGTAGGGACTGAAAAAATGGTCCCCACAACATCAAAATAACAGGATTTTATCACATTGCTGCCTCATCAGACTGCCTGCTCATGCAGATTCACATTGGCAGCTTTCTGTCTGCAGCTCCTGCTTGTGCTGTTGACATCTGACCCGGGATATTTTTACTTCAGCATCGGGCTGATTCCTCAGCCCTGGTGGTTCCCAAACCCCGTTCTGGGTGGTCAGTGTATGTTCTGCCATCTTTCACCCAGCTAAGCTCTTTCTCACTCAAGGAGATCATACTGTAAAATTAATTCTGACAGTTATTTCACTTGACTTGTATTAATTCTCGTTTATGCAGCGTTTCTGCTGTAAAGGTAAGAGAAAATACTTAAGTTTTCCCTTAATAAATCTTTCATCCATGATGCTTGCTTAGACTACCTAATAGTTTATTGCCTAATAGTTTATTAATGACATACAGATATTGTATGAGGTCATCAAGTAAACCAAAGTTCCATAACAAATAAAAGACTTATCTTTGATCTGTGTCCCACATCCAATCAAATTCTGCTGCAGGTGCCACAAACAGCTCGATTGCAACTTCAGTGCAGCAACACGGCCAGCCTTGCAGATGCTGGAACCTGCGCCTGTAATGCAGCAACACAGGCAGCTGTGCAGACACTGGGACCTGCGCCTGCAGTGCAGAAACACGGGCAGCCGTGCAGATGCTAGGACCTGTGCCTGACGTGCAGCAACACGGGCAGCGGTGCAGACACTGGGACTCGCGCCTGTAATGCAGCAACACTGGCAGCGGTGCAGACGCTAAGACCCACGCTTGCAGTGCAGCAACACGGCCAGCTGTGCAAACACTGGTCCCCGCGCCTGCAGTCAACAACATGAACAGCCGTGCAAACGCTGGGACCCGCACCGGCAGTGCAACAACACGGCCAGCCGTGCAGACACTGGGACCCCCACCTGCAGTGTAGCCCCACTGCGTTCCTCTAGACCTGAGCCCCGAAAGCCTGACCAGCTTCTCATAGTGAAGCAGCACATCACAAAATCTCATGATCATAACGCTGATGACATGTGTGTTTTTTAAAATTAGAATTTCAAAGCAGACACATTGAGCCCTCTTTGACAATTTATCGTCAACTGAGTTTCAGACAGTGCTGAATTAAATGAATAACCCTACTACCTGGGGGGGCACGTTAAATTGATTCCAAATTTTGGAATATAATTAGATTGGTCTGGGTTGGGGGCTCATTATTATATGCTTTCATATGGCCCAAAGGCTCTAGCAGGACTCCCCCCTGCCCCCCCCAAAAAAAAGCTTAACATCCCACTGCTCTATTCCTCACTTTCCTTTTAACTTTCTTCTATCCAGCTTGTTTCCAATGACGGTGTCCTGTTCTGAAATCCATACAAACATGACAACCTTATTCCAACCTTTAGCTGACCTTGTGGCTCCTGGGCCGTCCCTGCCTGATTATTTCCCTAACTCTGTATCTCTCCTACCCCCCCACTATACCCCTATGCTGTTTAGCCACACTGGCCTCAGCTCTACGACATCTCCATAGCAACAGGCAAGCCCCACTCACCTCATTCGTGTAAGTGTGCCCACATGGGTGCTGATACTCCACCGTTTTGAAAGATCTCCCCCCCCCCACATCTCTACCCCGGGGAGCTCAGCTTCCCTCCCCAGGCAGGAATAGCAGACGTGTCTGCCATTTTGTAAGCTTTTTACACTTCGAGGCCCTATTAAGATTGATGGACCAGCTTGTGCTATAAATGACCAACCCTGGTCTCCCCAGTACAGATCCAAGGCTATCCTGTCTTAACCCCCCTCCTCCCCCAAACAGATATTGGTGCTAATGACTGTGACAACTCAGCTGCGTGGGTAAGAAAATAACCAGCCCCCCCCTCCAAGAATACAACCTGAAAGCTGGAACATTCACAAGTGTATCCTGTGACATTCTTCTTGAATACATTGTGCACATGTGCGTGTATTAAGTACCATCAAGCTGGTGGCTTGGGAAGGGGGGGGGGGCATCTTGCACATTAAACTATTTAAAGATTAACTGTCCAGCCCTGATCTGATCCTATATGTTAGTGCAGTTCATGCTGAACGTGTTACTGCGCTGTCCTCAGGCCCAGAAAAGCATTTGTTTATTAAAGGGCAGCAGCATACCCAGGCAATCAGCTGGCACAGCGCCTGGCTTTCTGTCGTGTACTGGGGGTACGGTGGGGGGGGGGGGTAAGATTTTACACTTCATAATATCATAATATAACTCCAGCCAGTGACAAATGGCCACCCTTCGGCGTGAATACAAACACGGTTCAGTTCGGTGACAAAATATTGTGTCACACCTTCATTTTTAAGGCAAAGTCTCCGCTTGGGCTTCAGCTGCCAAATGTAAATCTTAAGAACAAGCTCTGTCAGCCTCATTAATCACCAGGGGTGGGGGTGGGGGGGGGGTCTGATGACAAAGACCAGGATGACTCCACTAAAGGGCACCAGGGAGCATCAGATTCCTGCCACTGTCATCAAATACCCCCCAAGGACATTAACAAGTCATAGGAGTCTGTTGGGGTCCCTCCCATCCCCATCCCCAACGGAGGGGTTGTTCTACCCTGTGCTATTCATAAAGGGAAAGCATTGACCTCAAAGGTCTCCCCCTAGTGTCAATGACACACGTAAGTTGGGGGTACCCCACTGAATCCACATCAGTACACCCCATTCCTCATCTGATCTTTTTCTCAGTTCAACAAGTAGTATGCACACATCTAAAGTGTTTACTCTACCAATTCAGACTGGATACACACCACAAGGTCCAACAGCAGGAGCAGAGGTGTAAAGTACTTGGGTAATTTTACTCGATTACTGTACTATTAAGTATTATTTTGGGGGGGGGGGGTTTACTTTACTTGAGTAAAATTCAAAATAAATACTTTTACTTAATTACATTTAAAAAAAAAAAAAAAGTACTTTTTACTCCTTACAGTTTTATTTACAGTTAAAAAGCAAATGCTCATTTTTGGAGATCACTTCATTCTATTTTCCCTTGCTAACGAACAATTGCGCTGAATCCCAGTTTATTTAAAATGTTATTCATTGTGCCAATGAGATTCGTTTTCACATTCTATGAAATTAGTCAGACATGTTCATTGGTCCTTTGGAAGTGACGTCTGTCGCATCAATCACCGTAATACACAGCACCTTGACTTGGAAATTAGAGAAATTATAACATTCAATCAGTGGAAAAAAATGGAGGATTCAGTAGCAGGAACATGATTCAGTAGCGAATGCAGTCCAAAATCAGCAACAGGGTAATGAGCATCCGTGGCCGTACTTTAGCGAATTCTTAGCGAAATTAGCTTCTGCTTAAGGTAAATGAGAGGTTTTACAACTTTGAGTAGTATGTTGCATATTTGCATTAGGTGTGCCTTGTCGTATAATTAAATGGTTAAATCTAAACAGTTCTAAAGCAGGCTAAAACCTTGTATGTGGTTCATTCACTTCATGTCTTTAGAGATTAAAAACGTAAACAAGAATCTCTAGTTTTCATTCTTGCTTTTACTTTTACTTTTTTAATACTCAAGTACAATTTTAATGCGGTACTTTTTTACCTTTACTCAAGTGTGATTCTGGCTGAATACTTTCACTTTTAATTGAGTAAAATTTCACTCATTACTTGTACTTTCACTTGAGTAACATTTTTGAGTACTTTTTACACCTATGAGCAGGAGACCTCTTAGGACTCAAACCGTCAACATTCAGGTTAAGGTCGGTAACTGTTGCGGCCCCAGTACAGTACTTACAAAACACAGCTGCATGGTTCAGATTTTATGTAATTTGAAGCGCAGAGTCGTGTCATTCGTCAATTTACTGCACGGTATACTGGAATTATTCACAACACCAAAAAACGAAGCAAGGAGCAAAAAGAGGCTACCGAGCCCGATCATTTTTTCCCCATAGATGTTCATTTCTTAATACTCCTGGGATCAATAAAACATATAAAGTTGATCCATCTTTTATTTGTGTTTAGACTGTGCATTTTCTTATGATGCAGTGTTTTGCATAATGACTGTTACTTTTATATTAAAGCAATATTTGTCGTAAAGAAGCAGAAATTATGAGCCACGGAACCTGGTTTGATGTTCCCGCTGGCGATCTCTGCCCCTTTTCCATGCACTTTTTTGCACGGACTGACTTCTAGACCGCCTGACGTCCCGCTTACATCGTGGTCACGGCGACTCACGACAGAAAACGACATAAAAACCACATAAAAACCGGTCTAATTCCAGACCGAGGAGACGGACGTTCATTTAACCTTCAAGCAGCTCCTACAATATATGTTTGCATGGTAGTTTAGTGCAATTAGGGAAGTTTTCAGTCCAATAAGTGCCTGTATGTCTAAAACAACCGCAGGAGATGCTGAGCCGAATAAATCAAATCCATCCCAGAGCAGCGATCCTCAGATGTGGACTGAACATAAAAATGTAAATCGGCTTAAAAACTAACATTCATAACCATCACAGGATTTGGCAACGCGTTCGCCGACCATAATAACTGTGTTTTTTTCCAATGCTATAAAAATTTAAATACATTATTTATCATATAAATTCATTTTCGCGACCGGACTGAGTTATGATTTGCTCTGTTGTTGTTTAGTCTCCGTTAGTTGTTTGCTGGTTATTATGATTTATTGCTAAAAACTCCTTATTAAAGTGCATTTCAGCGAACGCTTGTTCTAAATTGATTACTAACAATGGGCAGGCGTGTCTCTTCCTTGAGCCTCAGCAAAAATCTTTAATGTTTTACAGATCTCTGATAGTTATGATGGGAGATGTAGCCAGGATAATCACTGTATGGCTATACTCCCCATTACGTCCAAACTGTATTATGAAACCTTAATTTCATATTTTCCTTATTAGCGTTGTCGCCTCAGTGTCCCGGGTTATAATTGGACCGTCGTTTAAATAATTGTTTTTATTTTTAACATTTATTTCTTTCCTCTGATCTCTCTGACACTTGTCGGCGGTTTGTCTCTGTGTTTCCCGCCGGACTTCAAATATCTTCCACGAAGTAAAATCTTTATATTCGGGAAAATAATTAATGAGTCGAACGTGTGCTTGTTCGCCTGAAAGCCCTGTCTGGGAGCCTGACCCTGACCTAGTGATCAGTGTCTAAAAATATAAGCGGTGAGGACTTGATTTTATTTCTGTTATGTAGGCTTGTGTAATCCTGACCAGCTGAAAGGGTAGCACATAACTTTTATTTAAAAATTAATTTATATACTTAAATTTTAATTCTGTTCACTCCAAACTATACCTTATGGTTCATTAATAACTGTTTCCTTGTGGTTTTTGATTTGATTTATTTGTCAGTGTTTTGTAGATGCCCAGGGCCTTGTAGGATGGGGCTGGCAGGGGGCTTCCTTCTGAAGGAAACGTGTGGTGAATCTGCCCCAAGCTTGGAAGGCATTTGTAAGCTGTCAAGCCATCCGCCCCGAGACCCTCTACAATTCATCAGGCTATAAGGAGTGACAACCACCCCTCCCC
>JAABNX020000045.1:19876975-19901996 GCA_015163995.2 Mormyrus lacerda
GCCCCCCCCCCCCCCCCCCCCTCCATTTCTGCAGGCTCGGCTGAGGCAAGGGGACAGGGTTTGCAGACAGCAAAAACGTCGCTAAAATTTGGGGGGGCGCAATGGAAGTCTCCCCCCGCCCCTTACAGCCCGACCTCTCATTCATTGAAAGTGCACAGGTGGCAGCTGCTGCAGGCGTTTTTATTTCCCGTCCCGCAGGCAGCGCACTTCGGTTTCTGTTCGCATAGTCGCAAAAAAACGCAAGAAGGATTAAAAAAAAACATGCATGCTAATGCTTAAATTATACGTCAATTGTTTTCTCTGTCAGTCCCACCAATATCATTTCAGCAAATAAAAACTGCGAAACCCACCAAACAGCTGTGTGACATCTGGGGGATTTTTCCTTGCGATTCCAAAAACGTGCCTCTTAACGCAGTTTATTTATTACCCCGCGGCGCCGTTGGGCTTACGTCTGCCCAGCGAGTCGGCCGTTTGATCACCATTTAGCCAAGTGCTTCCTCTGTGCGATGTTGGGGTGTCAGTCTACCAGCACGGTGTCTCTGCATAGCTCTGTAGCTTTATGGGCCTTTGCAACAGAGTTTGCATGTGCGGAAATGCAGCTTGTCCGTCACCACGGTAATTTCTGGTGTTGGTACCGAGGGGTCTCATGTGACACTTGAACCATTTTAGCCATAGGAAATCATTTTTGTGAATAGCTGTCGGATCGGTCCCACCCACAGCTGGGAATATAAGAGAGGAGGACCGGTGGCCAGTTGTCCCACGCAGAGCCCTGAACGGGCTGCGCTCAGGCCTCCTGGGGGCTGCTACCCATCCACGGGCTCAAGCCAGCACTCAAAAATTCATGGCCCTGGTCCTCGGAGGCCAACCCCCTCACCCCACCCCAGAGTATGGGAGCCGTTGCAGGGACGCCAAAGTCAGACCATGTGTGCCGACACCTGAGAAGAGCTGCTCGTCAGGCCCCCCAGGCCCAAAGTCCGAGAGTCGAACAGGTTCTGCTGGCCGCTACTGAGCATGTGCAGCCCTTCCATGGGTGACAACATCTGCCTGTCCGTCATGGTGCCACTGGGGGCGGAGCCGAGGAAGGTACCCTGGGAGGAGATCTTCTCTGGGCTGGCTGCCAGGCGTGGGGACGTGGGGAAGTTATATCCATATAAGCCATAGGGGCTGTGGAGCCTGAAGCTGTTGTAGGTTCCCTGGTGGCTTTGATTTGCTGAAAAGGCATTTCCTGAGGGAGTGGGCATTATGTACTGGAGCTGGGGAGATGGCATGCCTGGGATCTGGATGGGCAAGCTGGTCTGTCCACAACCAAAGCTGTCAGTCTCGCCGGTGGACATTGTCATGTTGGCGCCGCTCACCCCAACATAGGAGGCCGCTCGAGAGGTGGGGAAGGCCTCGCCAGCAGGGCTGGCCAGCCGTCCATATGTCTCCGCCAGCGGGTTGCTGTAGCGGTTGAGGGCCAGGCCCGAGCGACTGCAAGCCGTATACTCGCCAGGGCTCATGCCTGCCCCCAGGTGGAAGGCTGGAGCTGAGCACGAGGATGAGGAGAGCAGGTGGGCGTGAGCAGGTGACGCCCCATTCCCATTGGTTGCCAGAAGGCCATGTGACCCTGGGCCTCCTGGACAGAAGGACAGATGGAAAATTGTCACGTTGCTGCATTGGCCAAAAATGAACTGAAGAGATGGTGCAATATTTTAACGAAATGTTTGACGCTTTCGGCTTGCAAGGAAAATAACCATGAACTGAGTCAGTACACACATTTGACAAATGAACAAGCAGTGTAATTCTTCATCAATCTATAAAGTTACTTTATTTTGAATCTACAGCATGCAAACTGCAATTTTGTCTCTTGTCTGCTCATTTGTAGTAGCCTTGTGTGCCTGAATAAAGAAAATTGATATCTTCGGACTTTAGTTATATCTACTTGTCAGAAGAACCACGTCTGTCCTCCGACACATCAGCGTTAAAACCGCGCACTCTCGGCACAACGTGATGTTTAGCGATATGGCGGCCGCACCTTGCTTTGCCATTCCAGGGATATCCTCAAAAGTCAATGTTCTGAGGGAGGGTCTCCAGAATGCATAAGACTCCACCAGAGCCTCCAGCCCCATCCTAGGGAAAGAACGGTTTGTATTCTTAGCAAACAAATGCAGGGTATTTTGTACTGAATTTGTGAAATGGCTATAGTATATCATAGGGCTTGGTGATGTGCAATGTTAATACAAACATCACATGTTATGCACATCCAATTTTTACATCCCTAGTCAGATTAAGATCGGCTTTTTTTTACTTTCAATTCTGTAGGGACAATATAGTGGGGAGGTTGGGGGGTTAAATTTTTGCTATAATATTTTACCCTGTTAAAGGAAACATTGCAAACTTAGCAAATATTTATTACATTATCACATTGCTGTACTAGTATCTTCAACAAAATACTTTTCTCATCCTCTTGTTTTTCTTGTCATGCCACCCGTATATTTTTGTTGTGTATGATCTTATGAGCAAATCACATTTTTTTTTACTTCATTTAACATTATTTTCTCATTTCAAAACTGTTTTCAAGGCACCGTTTGTATTGTGTTTCAGCGGCAGGCTATTTGCATATCCAATCGACAAAGAAAGCATTTCAAGTCCCATCCCAAAGTACCGAAGTACCAAAGGAGTACCCCAGCTGGATTGGCACTTTCAGTACTGTTACTCGACCAGAAGTCAATGGAAAAGCGAAAGGACTGAAAGTACCGTACCAAAAGCACTTGGTGCAGTGGAAAAGAACCCTATGTGGCATCTCACCAGTACAACCAGTGTTGTAATTGGGCAATAGACAGTCGTTGTGTATTTGTCGTGTGTCAGAGGGGTATTAGTTTGTCCTATAAGGAGGCTACATGTGCTTGTTCTGGGCGTCCCGCGCCAGGTAACCGCCTGACCACTGCCTTGGTCAGCTAGACAGGGCCGGCCCCAAGAAGGGGAGGTAATGAAAAACATGAAGCGGCCCCCATCCACCACTGGCCTCGCTCTGTTCTGATATAATTGATTTCACACTGCTTTTATGAAGGGATCATAGGCATTTTGCAGGAAGCTATAATAAAATATTTATTAGGTGGACGCAGGGGAAAAAAATCACCTTCATTTTCTCCAGTAATAGGAGCTTTTTTGCGTCTAGTTAGCGTGGAGATAAAAGCGGCCTTCTGCAGAGGTGAAGGCAGGGCGATAATTTATACAAGATGCCTGAATGTTTCCGTCCTATTTTATCACCCAGCTCACTCATGCTATCAAACGGTTTAGTTTATTTAGCAAACCGGTTAACTTTTCCTGTAATATTTTAAGGGGAATTTTTGTACTTTCCTGAGTTAAATGTTTATAGGGTCAAACGTGAGGGCCTTTCTTAGGTATGAAACCCTATTCTACACCACATAAATTCTCTAGTGTCCCATATTTTAAACGAACCCTAATGATATACGTAAACCCACCGAAGGGAGTTGCAGTTTTAGGACAGTAATGAATTTATTGTGTGCTGTTTTTTATTTCCCTTTCTTGCTATTTATTTTTTCTGGCTCCATGGGAATCTGCCTGCATGTACGAGTGCGAAATGCCAGAAAGTGACCTCGGCACGATGGCTCCTTCCCTTCCCCTGCTCAAGAAAATGACACCGATAGATTTGTTCTCCCTGTAAGTCACGTGTCCGCTGTCTTTGCGCAAAAGCGGCCGGCGGTTTTAACTGACAGACGCGCGGAAATAGTTCTTGAAGGACAATGAGAAAAAGTAATCATTTCCTGTGTTGCTGATAAGAAAACCTGGAGGCCATATTGGTGTTGTTGTGCATACGCCCAAGAATGCAGCACACAGCCAGAAACACGCTATGTATAAAACGTGTGCCATGTATTCATGAGGCCCATCATTTAAGGCAAGTGCCACAAATTTCATTTTTTAGAAGCCCTTAGATCTACTCAGAACAAAAAACATTTTCCGACTTACCTGTTCCTTCCTGAGTCCCGAAAGCCTTTTGCAAATGGATTTCGGTCTATTTTTAATCTTGTAATCTGTAGGAATAAAAAAGTCACATGTTTAAAACGATCATATTTTAACTCACTGTACATATAGTCCAACATTTGGGTCATTTTGCCAGGTTGTGTCGCCTGGTCCGTTATGAGTAATGCATACTTTCTTGTAATTGGGATTTTAAATCTACTTTTATATGCATTCAGGGAAATGTATTTAGGCCAAGATCTCTGAATGGGACAAGTAGCTCTCGCTGATTCCACCATGTTTATTTGGTTTTGGTAAATTTATTTTCAGTGATGGCCTGATTACTAGGAGCCACCACTCAAAAGAGGCAGAAGAAAATTTATTGTTTTGGCTCAATAAAGTCTGATGTCTGATGCAAATGAATCAAGCAGAGAGATACATCAGCCTAATGGCTTCAGAAACGGAGCACCGAGCTCCGGATTTCACACCTGGCTGCAGACCCTCAGTTACCAAGGTGACGGCAGCAGCATGAGGCACGGAGGTGGTGTGAACGGCCACGCGGTAGGACCCCGCTGATAATCAGCCGTGTGACCCCAGCAGGTCAATGGGTTTCTCAGCTCCACGAAAACCTAGCACCCCACCCCAAATGCAATCGCGTTGGGTGAAAGGGTGCGACCAGCACTGTGGCGAGCAGGATGAGCAGATCCAAGCCAAGTGGATGCCCCAAAACCTGCCTTAGTACAAACCAGAGCTTTCCCGAAGGGGGGGGGGGTCACAATGTCCCCCCATTTATATCACTCCATTTTCAAACCATCAAAAGTTCAGAGCCCATACCTGCTGGTTCTGGTAGGCTGTGACGGTGGTGAAGACAGTCTCAGTGAAAGAAAAGGCCTTGACCCCATCTCCAGCTGGGATGCCTTTCACAGGCGACAGCTCCTCCCCGCACTCCTTCCGGATCACATGGACCCTGGGCTGGTACTTGTGCATTGAATGGAGTATTATCTGGAGGAGCACAGTTTGGTTAAGATAATAAAATCAGAAAACACTTCCCAGTACAGCAACTTTACTGCACTATATTAAGCATGTACTTTATTCAGTCAAATAACTCTTAGTAGCAACTAAACTCCAATTATGTTGTCCTTAATGTGGTTTGTCCTTAACTCAAGTAATAAATTAAACCATTATGGCTAGTAGTGTTATAACAGTTTAGCATTTACCATATATCTACGCTAATATTTAAAATGATATTAAAAACACTATGTGTAAATTAGTGATCAGTGGTTATTGTTGACACACCACAGCACACAGTGCACAACGAAATGTGTCCTCTGCGATGTTTAGCGATGTTTCTTACACGGACGATAATGACTTTGGATAACAATTTACTTTTTCATTCCACGTTCCAAGTGTTAGCTGTTTTGAAATACATTTTTATACTTTCAGGCAGTTGTCCATCAAGATAAAATTCTTTTGTAACGGGATCTTATATTATTATAGAACTGCCATCTAGTAGTTCGTTCAAATCAAGTTTGAGTTATTTCTTTTATTTTGTCTTTCACCGACTCCCGATAATTTCGCATGTTGTCGGCTATGGCTTAATAGTAAATCTAATTATATTAAGTGTATACAAATTATAATAAAAGTCTTACGTGTCCCTGATCGTCTAGCTCGTTGTTGGTGAGTTTCAGCTTGTCGAAGCTCACGACCTGTCGCATCCACGTCTCACCGGAGGCTGGCGAATCCGGATGGATGTACACCCTCGGCGGTACCGGCGAGTCCGCATTCCCGGCCACCATCCACTTCGAGCTGTGATACACATACCTGCACGGTTCACAAGAAATACAATTATAAAATATACCATACTAAACTTGCACGACCCATACCCAAATAGCACACATACGTTGAAATGACATTGATTCCATACCAGACAAAAAGGTTGAAACAACGTTGATCTTCAATCTTCCACATTATATCAACACTGAATCAAGGTTTTGCCACCATCAATTTCTCAATATTAAAAATCTGACCAATAATCAAATCAGTTTGAACGTGAATAATTTAACACTGGCCATAATCCGACGTATTTAACTATAATTCAACGTTGAAACTATAACATGATGCTATCTTGGTTTTAAGACAAACAAGTTTCATAGTTCTCAAATACTCAAATGTTACACATCGGATTATTCTTGTAGATCAACCATAGATAGTGCTTGTTTCATAGTTGTCAAATACTCAAATGTTACACATCGGATTATTCTTGTAGATCAACCATAGATAGTGCTTTTTACTATTTAAAATAATGCATTTACCTATATTTCATAATATTTAGTGCTGCGCACAGAGCGCCCGTAGAAAACAAAAACTACAATAGAAAATTCCCTCCGCTTTGGCATCGAATTTTATTGCTCATGGTCGGCTCACCTGTAACGTTTGTTGTCCACAGGAATGATGTCCATGGCGATGTAGTACTGCTGGTGAGGGTCTAAGCCCGAAACCTTAACGCGCATTGCCGGAAACATCCGCCTGACCAAGAAAAACGCAGGGTTCATTATTATTATTATTATTATTATTATTATTATTATTATTATTATTATTGATCCAAATGATCGCTACCGAGACGTCAGTAAATCACAGTGACGACGTATTCAAAACAACGCCAAATACCGGCCTAGAGATTTCCCCTGAATTTGCGCACAAGGTAAAGTCTTGATAATTTCCTATTTAACGATAAACAAAATGCATATTCGTCTTAATACTATCATACATTTTAGCAGTATATATTTTTTAGCAGTAATTCTAAGAAATGTTTGCTGCAATAGAATTTGTAATGAAAAGAATAAATGCGCGAAAACGATAACAAGAGTACCAAAGATAGGCCTATGCTTCGACTTCACACGAAAAGTTAAATACATATTTTTGTCTTTAGTTTTCACGTTCCACATACTAGCTGTTTGCTGTAAGAGTTACTGCGATACCATCTAAAATGAGGTGGCGTAACATTTAATTTTAACTTTATATTAAATGGCAGTTCAAATATTAGCCTAAGGTACGTCTATCCAAACAGTATTTAAAACTTTTGGCGGATTTCCAAAAGACACAATATGGACCTACCTTCCAGCTTTGGTGATGATCATCTCCGTCCCAATCTCATGGAAGCGCTTCCATAGGTCTGATCCCTGCAGATCCACGCGCATCTCTTCTGCAGGCCTCGAGCCCGCCTGCGCAGCAGCTATGGAAACGGCGGTTTGGGACGTGGGCCGGGGACTTTCTAGCAATTCATCGCCGCAGTCTGCTGCGCAGTGTAAATATTATTATTATTATTATTATTATTATTATTATTATTATTATTCAGGTAGGCCCAGTAATTTAGCAGTGCTGATACATAAGAGCAACGGTACTAATAATGAATGCTTATTTTAACTAAAATACAATCCGATAATTTCGTAATCTACGTGCATTAACATATTTCGATATCTTAGGTTAATTCCATTATTTCTGAAAACATTTGTAACCAAGGTCAAAGGGGGAAAGATAAAATTAACGCATCGAAAGATGGCATCCAGTTAAAACACATCACAGCTTTTAGATACGCTTATTACCCGAATGTGTGTCCGCCGCAACTGACAGCAGCTTAACTACATTCAGCCTAATGTGAAAATATAGCCGACATGCCAACATTAGTTTTATTTTTGTAATCTTTGAACAGGATGTTTATAAAAGAATTAAACCTAAATAGTAAAATCTAATCTATTTTTTAAGTAAAATATGACCAGTGTTGGATGTAATGGTAAATACCAGTAATAGTAAAATGAACAGACTGACTAAAATGGTTCTGTAAACAGAAAGAAAGCTTCTTACCATATCTGTCAATTATCGCTCTAATTGTTATTATTAAGAAAAATAGTAACACTATTTTATAGCTATATTGTATAATACTATCAAATTATAAATGCTTTCATTGTTTCTGTTAATACGAATGCGTAATAAATTGTTATAGTGTATATAATATCGGTGTCACTGTCCCTGTGTTATTTTTATTATTACAATAAATCACTCTCGGGAAAAGTGCGTTTTTAAAAACAAACATGTAGAATGGCACTTACGGGACCCCTCGCTTGGGCACTCTATCTCACAGCTTCGGTCGCTGGCGCACGTCCTGTGTGCTCCGTGCTGCGGGCTCGCATTTGGATTCGACCCGTCGCTCGTCTCTTCAAGACTTTCACTATCTTCTTCCAACTTTCTTTTCTTTTCCGCTCCAATAAGGGCCTCCACAGAAAACGCATGAGCCTTCAAACTCATCGTGCACGGCGATCGTCTTTTTTCTGCCATACCACAATCCAGAAAATGCAGGAAGGCGTCAGGTTTTAGAACGTCTCCCAAATTGCATCTGCGGCCGTTGTTTGTCCTTCACTTCTCCTGTTGAGAGACCCCACTTTGCTAGCTATTAGTCACCGAAGACTGGCATGGATTGCTAGCAGTCTGTGGGTGAAAAGAAGAGATCGACTATTTAAAATTGTTGCCTTGATCTGTCAGCACTTGCAGACGGCGAAGCAGTGGATGGGATTTGTTAAAAGTGTCAATAACCAGGAATCTAGAGGGTGGGCAGTGGTATGCCAATCACCGCTCGATCCTGCCAATAGGATCGCTTGATCCCGCCCCTTCGGGTGACCGCGATGCCTAATATGGCTGACTGGGCTTGGTGAATGAATCATTGCCGAGCGCTGAGCTCCACTCATTCTTAAACATTGCGATCATTTTCACACCACGACTACAGATGCGTAACATATTTACTCATTACCTCGCCGATAATCAAAACCAATGGTGGATTATACAGTTTGATTATCAAATTATATGCCAGTATGTATATGAAATTAAACAAAAACACATCGTATTTTAATGCAATTATAATTTAATAGCAAACGTCAGCAGCCCATCGTCATTTTGCTAATATGTAGCCTATTTCGATATAGCAATTATTTCAAATTTGTTAAACTCCTTTATTGCAGCGGACCTTTGCATTTGGAATTAAAATTTAATGTATTTTTAACTATTAAATCATATACTTCTTTGGCATTTAATACTAAAATCAAAATATGGCCTAAATTGGATACAGTGGTTCGCTTTCACATAGGCTATGTATTTCATACAACATGCAATTTGTCAGAAATTTTAATTGCGAACTGTAATTACACGAACCCTAATCTGCTACTGCGCGGCACATGTATTATTTATTTGTATTACACTTATAGTTTCATCCTTTATGTGCGAAAATGTGGATATCAGTTTCGACAGAATAACAAAAGAATCTATTTAAAAATGTACTGTACAATTTTTAAAAATAAGAATACATACATTATTTATGAGATTTGTAAATTAATTATGGTTTTATATTAGGCTACTTAAGTACACAGAGCTAAGAAGGTCGATGCAACTTTGCTATATATATATATCTTTCCGGGCGATGTAAATATGTATAATGGAAGCGGGCATTGTTGCTGAACACAAAGGAAACGCGGCTGTACAAGATACTGAATGAAGGCGCTTCATTCAGGTTCACCTTGATCTCAGGGGTGCTGATGAAGTTAGTTTTCAAAACACTTTTGCAAACAGATACATTCCTGAGACGCCCAGTATAGCACGTAATACACTTACAAATACAATTACAAAGGTATGTAGCCCATTATGTGTATTATAGTTTTTTGACATTTAAATATAATTCTATATAGCTGGTCTATATAATTTATTTGTATATATATGTCTATACATACGAACACACACAAACCGCTGCATTTAATTTAGTATATGCCTATATGTTATTTAAGAACTCACAATAAATTAAAATTATTTATGTTTAACACAATCTTGTATTTGAATGATTCTGAATTCTGTTTAGGTTATCTAAATATCCTAATCCCAGTTTATTACTACATTGGAACATACTTTTCGTATTTATTCACAAAACGTCAACGTTTTAACAATTAACGAAATTGATGCAAAGTTTGCCCAACGAAAACAATAATTGTATCTACTGGTAATGAAAATGGGAGAGAGAAATCTCTATAATTTATTCGGGTTTTTTTTCTCTAAAATCCTTTAGTGACTGTTATTCAAAGGCTATATATACAGATACGAAAAAACATTATGTTTCCATTTCCCCGAGCTGGAAACTTGCCATGTGCGCGTTCTTCTACTTTCGCTGTCCGGTTCGGGTACAATATGCGGACAGCAGCTCAGCATATAGCATTTCAACAAGTTCTCATTTGAACCATTTTTATTTTTACATGTGGTTTTTAAAATGTAAACAGAGGCAACCACCTTCCCATTCACATTTTTAATATATATGCATGTATATATCGGAATATATATAAACTGTATTTAAGAAATAGTATAAAAATGTTTAACCTTTACCTATAGCTTAAAATCGTCATCACACCCCAAACCATATTATTAAACGTCACTTGTCTGTTTTTACAGATAGGTAACTGGGAAAAAATGAGAATATAAATTATGCATTATAAAATAACAGCTAATACAGGAATTAAAAAATAAGTGTTACCCACAAATGCGTTATTTAGTATGAAATTACGGCCGCTGTATCACTTCAAGACGGCATTATTACTTAATGCTGGCTGGATCATCATATTTGATTATCACACACTGAAATTATTGCGAAAGTAAAACAGTCTAATTGTAAAACTAAGTTTTCAACACAGTCTCAAATGTTTCTTTTTAAAGACTGAAATGCTAAAATTCAATATTTTCTTAATATAGCTATGTCTTGAGTTGTGATGAAAGAAAAATGCGTATAGCACGGAGGAGTACAGATAACGGACCAGGTTAAATAGTGATACCCTGTGAGATACTTGTGTTAGCTCGAAAAAACGCAGTCATGTAGCTGACATTTGGTCTACAGCTGTCAGGTCTTATGGACATCCTACAACTCGAGCACCTTGCTCACAGTTTGTTTCGTTAATCTGAAGACTAGCGCTCACGTAGACCCCACGAACACGGCGGGGCAACGAGCTGGTGACCGAATTGGTCGCCCGCGGCTCGCAGTTGATCCAAGGCCGTTAGCCATCGGTCCCGGTATATGTTCAGTGGCCATAGTTATCGAGGATAGACTGAAGTTGCCAGTTTACGAAGGATCGCTGTGCCATCTGCTGTTGGTCACGGTATATATAGTTTCAGTAGAAATGTTCGAAAAAAACAAACGTACTCAGAGCTGCATGTAGATATGGCAAAGATTAAAACACACAGGCACCTATGCTATCTTTAAATTGCATTGAATTATTTTTTATCGACGGAAAGAATGAGTCATGCTAGTATTAATAATCAAATCGCACTACACATATGATAGGTGCATATTCATTGTTTGGTTATTTGTATGTTTGATTTTCCTTTATATATTTAATAATTATGAGACGTTATAATCATTCGGTCATAATGAAATACATTTCATGCAGTTATTTCCATATAGAAACGCCGGTTTTATTTTCAAAGAAACACGATCCTTTTACGCACTCATTGTAAAGAGATTCTGGTTTGTTCCCAGGGTGGCAATCATATGACAGCGTGTCTGTCGTTCGTGTTTGTTTCTGTCTCTGTGTTTGATGAGAGAATAAGGCCTCGCGCTGTTACATACTGGGTAAATTCTAATTTTCTTTATTGCACCCTAATTTTCATAATCCTGAATTTTCGGGCCTGCACTCAACGAAAAATGCGATGTTGTATTACGAGTGAAAAACAAAAGAGCAGTTGCGGAACACACACAGACAGACCCATACAAACACACAGACCTATACACACACACACAAACACACACACACACACACACACACATATATATATATATATATATATATATATATATATACACACTACTACTTCATTTAAAACATACATGTACAGTTAATAAAGCAGTTTAATCACCTTACATTTTAAATAGCCTAAGATGTTTAAAATCTCAGTTATGACTTAGCGGTAGAGGGTATTTGGTTGTTTTCCTTGAAGGCAAAGGGCATCTGGAACATGGGACGTAATTCCCAGGACGTGATAAAACGTAATAGCATTTGTCATTAATTTCCCGCCCCAGATACGTCGTTCAAGTACCTCCCAGCATTATTAAAATTAACGTATGATTGTCAAAGAATTTTTAAATTAAAGTTAATGCTTGTAATCATCGAAAGATGTTTCATAAATCACAGTCGGTCAAGACCATGCCAGTTACTGACTGCAAATTATTCGCTCTAAGACAAGCAATTCTCTGTAGAATAAGAGAAAGTGGGACGAAATATCTGTGAATACTACTTTAAAAAGAAAAAGACAGAAAAAGGAAAAGCCAAGTGAAAATAATTGTCTTCATTACGTTCTGCAGTATAGTGCCCGACCCTCGAAAACTCATTTAACATTAATTACAAAGTATGTGAGCCTGGATGCCACATTGTTAACAGTTATTTTGTAAGTGCTAATGGCAACATGGAACTTCTCCAATGGTTTTATTGAGGAAGTGGCGGCCCAGGGAACTAGAATATATAAGTAAACGGGTCTGAAAATAATTCACTTTGAACGCATAAAGAAATTCAAACCAGCCAAAACGCGTCTCCACTCCCTGACCACCACGTTACAGATCCGAGAGACGTTTAAAGTTGACTAAGTTTATGTTATAGAAGGGATAGTAATGGATAAGAGAAAAACGGACAGTTGATGGCTACCATGTCTACATTTTAACGACCAAAACGTCAAAAACACATTCACGCGATTTCAACTATGACACCGATGTATGTAAAATCGGCCTTGACCATAAATATGGCAATGAAATTAACCGTATAGCCTACGGAGGTTACACGATACAAAACAATGCTGTAAATGTCCACTGTGCAGAATTTTAACGTGTTAATATAAATCCAGAGGTATAAATCCTGATTTTACTTTCTAACACGCACCGGCGCTCTCCAATGCACCGTTTTATTGCCGCCTGGTTATGGACTGGGCACCACAAAAGACAACCGCGTTCCTCGTTTTACTTGGACACGTGATGGCTTGTCATTTAAGAGTAACACATATATACAACAAAAGCGGGCTCTGCAGTCGTAAACGCGTTGAAGTCACAGCCTTCTATGCTACTCTTAATCTGAAAGACCTATGGAGCCTAAAATTATATTATTTTTCAAGCGAGATATTAAGTATACGTGCAGATAGTCTTGGCAATTTAACCGCCTATTATACATTTAGTTTATTTTGAAACACATTAAAGTCGTTTTGCATAGGTTTTTACAACATAGCTAGAATGCAACAATTCATCATCAATACGGCTGTAACCTTAAAAAAAAGAAACAACTTATTCTAAATAAATTAATTCGTTGACTGAAACGAAATGTGGTCGATATATAACACGTATTGTTGGATTGTTAGCCTAATAACAATATTATTATTCATGCAATGTTTACGTTTTTCCATAAATACATACATTTACGCGTATTATATATTTTTTCGCTTTAATGTTTTTCCTATGGCGAAGGATAACGGCGTGCGGTATGGTGACACAGTATTGTCAAAGTGTAGCAGCAGCACATTAGACACTGAACAGAGACGATAAAGCGAACGAGACGCCCAATACATGCGAACTCGCGTCGGCTGAGGCTCCTGCTGCATCAATGGCGTTAAGGAAATAGCCCTAGATAGCATGCGGCTGTCAGGTCAAGATCCTGCGAACTACCAGGAGAAACAATAACAAACTGCATTCATCTTTCATTTTCCTACACACCATAAGATATTGTTCTTTGAAATGCAGAGTCGTGTGTAACCCCCCCCCCCCCTTCCCCCGCTCCACACAAGTATTTCGTTACAGTTGCACTTGTAACATTAAATCGAATAAGGGAATACATCTTTAGTCAAGTTTTCCTCTAATATGTTCATGTTTTACTGTGTGGGTGAAGGAAGGAAGCGGTCTGTGCAGTTGGAGGGGGGTGCGAGGCCTTCCCCCCGCCCCCCGGGCGCTGCACAGTACTGGGGTTGTGTTGAAGTCCCGTAACACCTGCCAAAACACCCACTTTAATTTGCCACGAGGACAGCAGTGCGCTTAACTCAGTTCCTCATGTACCCTACAGGTATACATACATACACATAAGTAGTACTACACAAAGTGTTCGGCGTTCCATTTTGCATTAATATTTTAAAATGGAAAGGAAATTATCATGATTTTAGGAAATAATTTTGAAATTACCTTTCTTTCACTGCGCGCGGCATAATGTGTGCGATTGGTCTGGATTTCATGCATAATGTGTTGAATCTCTTTTGTTGATGGTTTGGTGCTCATTTGAATTATTTATATATTTAAAACGTTGGCATTCGGTTATTTATTAAATAACACATAATTCAGTAATGCAAAAATGAAGTGAGAGCAGTTGTCGCCCAATATAAGCAGTCATATAAAATATTAAATGAGTTTAATTGGGAATTTAATTGGGAGTTCTGTTGGGATACCAAAACCACGACATAAAAACGCTATTTGAAAAGAAGAAGAATAAGAACAATAATAATAATAATAATAGTAATAATAATAATAATAATAATAAAGATGCAAAAAATTACGTAAATATACGTACATAAAACTAGAAGCGTGAAGACAAATTAATTGGATTAGCAATATAATGAAAAATATCTTATTCTATTATATGCCTATTACAGTTTATAAATGTTTATGCAAGTTTAAAATTAATTTTAAAACAGTAAACTGATATAGTTACATTCATGGGCATCGTTAGGTCCGATCACTCAGGGCTATAATCCCGAGTAATTTAATCCTAGCCCTGAGTATTTTAGCCCTGATGCCAATCTTCTTTCAAAAACAAAAAAATCAAACCTCACTTGACTCAGCCCTGATCTTTTCAGTAGCTAAAACCTCCTGATTACATTAATGTATTATACAGTTGAATGAACTTATTGTCAGCGCGTTTTTATTGTCCGACAAAATACATTTGAATGGATTTTAATTTATTTAGCATTTTAATGTATTTTGTTTTGTAACTAACGGAAATGCTTGATATGAACACATTTTCCTTTGTCAATTCATGTTGAACAGATGGATTTTGTTTTGTTATATTTTGACCATACTAGAATATTTAATTTTATATGGTAGAGACTCCTCAAATAACAAGATTTGACAATAGAAATATTATAAAATCATTAAGCATGCAACAATGAAATAGAATGTAGTGAAAGCTAATTCTAACATGTGGAAAGTAAATGCGTAAGTAAGCGCTCTCCATACACCTGACAGGTGATGCGTGATGTTTGTTTGAGAGCATGCTACTTGTGCTGGGGATTCAGCGTACCGTGCGCAGCACCTCTGCAAGATTATCTAACGCAAACCCAGGGATAACGTGACGTCATCACACCTCCCCACTTCCTACTAGTGAATAAACGTTAGACAAGAAGTCCTAGGCTGACACGGCGACAATAGCGCGAAAATGGACAAAAATGACTGACGCAAAGTGCAAGCGGTCTAATTAATTGGCGTCTTGCTAAATGATTAAATGTTTTACGGTTGACCACGTATTACCCAGCTTCACTAATTATTCTGGTTTCATTTAAAGTGAAATTCATTTTTCTTATCACCAGTCAATGATGTGCAGATTCGACTGTCATTTACAAAAAAACTCTCCCTGATTTTTCATATTTTATTGACAGTCTGCAGAAATCAGTCAGCGCTTCTGATGTCGTGTTTATCAGCGTTTTCACAAAATAATATGGATACATATATTTTTGCGTATTTTGGTTAAAAACCATGAACGTTTGGACTCATTCTTCATTTTTGATTCTCAGTATTCTTTCAGACTATGAAAATGCATAATTGCTATGAAAAAAGGTATAGATGACGATAAATTTCTCAATAGAAAACATATGGAACTGCAAGGTAAAAAGATTTAATCCACATGGAAGAAAGCAAAGAATATACTACTTTTATTACTTATGAACTGAATGTCTGTATATACATGTTACCTTTAATAATAAAGAATGATTTGAAATGAACACATTTTCAAACGAATTTGAATTCAGAAAGAACATTAATATAAACCGCAGGATACTGTTTCACTTATAAAATTAGATATATTTGTAGCTTTACATTACACCTTAATTATGAATGACATCAATCAACAGCTGCATGATTAGCATCATAGTCTGAGTCTCCCAACATGAATAGATAGCTCGCCTTTTCCTGATTACAGACTGAAGATATCTGCAGTCACTTTTTCGTTCTGTAGCCCATAACAATTTTAGAAAAAAACTATATAGGACACAAAAACATTTTACTTTTCAGTATTTCTCTAAAAATTGACAATATTGACAATATTAAACAACTGAAATGTGTATTGTGTACTTATATATTTAAACTGGAATTGGCAATTAAATGTCACATGGAACTAAAAGTACATAACAACACTCCATATGCAGGGAATTTAATTTAAATGCCCATGTGGAGATTTTCTAAAAAACCTCCCATTTAATATGAAAAAATGTTAAAATCAGGGCTTTGACACCTGAACATTGGGCACTAAAATGCCACCAATTTCATGAAAAAAGTCACAGAGGCATAACAGAAGTTGGACGGCAGTCAAGTTAAATTTACGGGTGCCCGAAAGCTGAAGAGAACAACACAGTGGATTTGGATGTAAATATATGACGAAAGTTTGAAGTCGAACGTTTCCTGAAGCCTTCTTAGCGCTACGTCGTTCGTAAGTCCTATGTTGAAAGAACTTAGGAACGACGTAGCGTTAAGGAGGCTTCCGGAAACTCACCCATCACGCTTAGCATCAACGTCCCAAACCCTAGGTGCGGATATGAAGGTGGTACCGTTGTCTGCGTGGGAAAGCCAATGATCTGGCGATCTAATAAAATCAACCCCCTGAGTTTCATATTTCAGTTTCTTTCAGGGGGCAGCAGAGCAGGACTGGCGTCTGCCAGTGACCAATGCTGACATTAGCTCGCACCTGGAGACTGCGGCCTACCCCTACGTTAACCGCGATAGGTGCCTTGCCCCCACAACGCTGGATACAGAACAATCATTACTGTGCTATTTCCAGACAGTCTAAATTACCAATACATTTTACGGGGTCTTTGTTATTTGGCAACAGTAAAACAGCTGTTTTCATTCAGCTCTTTTTTTCTGAAAGGGAGGGGGGAACAGGTGTTGCTTTTATTAGTTTTCTCCATAGGAGAAAACGTGAAAACATACCCTCTGCCCAGTGCCAGTAAAAGTAAAAGTATATCTCGCTTAATAAAAATGATCTGCATGGACGATGTAATGCTTGGATCTGATTCGCATCACTTTACACGGTTGCATTAATGTTCCTCAGTGCTGACTGTTGGGAAATTCTCAGCCGTGCTCGGTATCACACGCCGTCCTGCGAACGAAATGAAAAAAACAGATAAATTAATTAAGCATGCCGCAAGTTCTGTTCAAGCCATTCCACGGGATTTTGGTTTTAACCCCCACCTAGTCAGATTTAAGACGTGTTGTTCAAAGCATACTTTGCGTTTCGATCCTCCGAGGGTTCAGCCTCCAGTACATTATTTTACTCTAAGCCCTGAACTGTTGTCTTGTCGACTGGCAGCAAGTTTCTGTCCGTGGTTTTACAGCATAAATATTTCCCTTGAATTTGACATCTGACATTAGTATAGTCCGTCACAGGGATTGGACTGGTGCCAATTTATTCACGATCTCCTTCATTTCCACGGTGACGCGTCGATCTGACCTGCAGCTGGGGGGAGGATGTCAGCACGATATTGCTCTTAGCAGACACACACAAAGGGGGGAGTGTTTATTATGGTCATATGAGCCATTGCTTCACGTGAGCAACGGCTGAACTCTCAGGGAACTCTAGTGGTGGTCATTTAATTTAAGTAATTCATGGGGTGTGGCATTGCGTCTTGGACGGAGGCATAAGCGATGGCAGTGGGAGACTCATTACAGCCAACCTATCACTGGAAATTTATGCTAAGGTCAAAATACCCAAAATGCACTGCATGACTCTTTCTCAGGACATCCAACTGCATGTGCAAGGCTTTTGTGTGTTATGCATGTGTGTGCATGTGTGTCCTTGCAGCTCAGGATTGTTACATAGACTGAACTGCATCCCACATGAACATCTTGTTTGCATTGCTGTGTAACCGTTAAGTCTAGTACTGCAATTGCTAGTTAAAGCACCGAAGGAAACGCAACACCGTGAAAAACATGGTGCCTATTTATGAAATCATAATTATATCTGAAATAATGAGATTTCTTCTTATGCATGCATGTTGCCTCGAAAAACAACTTAACATCTGCAAATCATAAGAACTGCTTCATGCCAGTCCTACCACACAAGCCCTTTTTAAGAGAATAGCACTTATTTTGAACTCCAGAATCCCTTAGAGAATGTCGAAACTGTTCTCTTTCTCTTGCTCCTCTCTTCTTTCACCTGGAATCGTTTTCATTTCTTAATCAAAGGCGAAGTCGTGGAAACCATAGCGGCACTAGTGAGAATCACTCCTGGAAGTCTTCGCTTCCTTTCCAAGCCATCCGAGCAAAATGACCCGATTTGCAAACTACTATTTAGGACTTATTTAAGGAATGTGTATTTTATTACCAGGACCAATTACTATTTTAAACATTTTAGAGCATATAATTGGCCGTAATGATATGTCGCAGACCTCAAAGGGACTCAGTGTTCCTATTAAGGCCAAGGAGCGGAGAGGACCTGTGGCTTTCAGATTGCAGGACACTGCAGCCCTCAAACTCAGCCCATATTCTGCCATGCTTTTCAGTGTCAGAAGAGCCAAGCCAATCAAATTAGAGCAGTGTTTCCCACTCTGGTCCTCAAGGACTCACAGTCGGTCCATGTTTTTGCTCCCATGGAGCTCCCTAAAACGTGGACTGTCTGTGGGTCCCTGAGGACTGCACTGGGAAACTCTGAATTAGGGCTCTGTGTATGGCTATGCTGTGCATAAAATCCACAGGTTCACAGATTTTACGAGTGTGCCCACATGCAAAGCCCTTCAGAAGTTGGTCTTGCTGGCAGCTGTAAGCCAGAGAAAGAGCTGGTTCAGGGAATCTGAAAAATGGACCTGTAGAGAGTCCATGGGGCATTAGCAATAGGTAGAGATGGCTGCCTCTCAGGGTGCGTCCCTGTGCACCCGCTGCATAGTGTCTAAGGGAGTAGTAGTGCTTCTCCCTGATCCCTCCAGTGTAGCACCTAGGAGCCTGCGGGAGGTCTTCCTCGAAACATCCGAATTTCCCAAGCATATGACTGGAGCAGCATGAAAGCAAAAAAACAATGGGAGGCTGGTGACACCTAAAAAAGGGAGAGGCATGTGGCTCAGCAAGGTAGTGGGCTGTGTCTATGTTCAGGAAGTTGCTGGTTCAAATCCCACCTTGGTGGATAGTCATATGTCCGTTAAGCCCTCGAGTAATGCTCATAACCCTGTGTAATAGGTAACTCTGCCCTGGGTTTGGGCCCCAACCTTTACTCTAGTGTGTGTGTGTGTGTGTGTGTGTATGTATATATATAAATGTGTGTCATAAAAATTCCAACAAATGTTTTAAATAAAGCATCATTTGAAAAGGAAAAATACAACAGCTGAATTCATACTTACATAAAACCACAAACTTGTTTTCATCAATGTATTTTTGGTTCTTCTTGTATGGGGCCCAAAAGTGAGGGCTTACCAAACACAGCAAGTGTGTTGGTAGAGGACATCTCTCAATGCAACATCTTTCACTGTATTCAGGTCCTCTTCTCCAGAATCCAGTCTATCCCACAGTAAACCAGCTGTGGGGATACATAACTGAGAGTGGAAATAAAGGCAGGAGGTCATTGTATTTAATGCCTCACGAGATGGAGCCAAGTACCGGTATCGTGTTTGATCTTGGCTGGCTGTTGTCTTCGGAGAGCCCAGGTGTTTTGTCCCGGAACGTTTCAGCACCTCTGATATACACGTGATCCCACAGAGCGGCTGCGATTCACAGCAGGACTAAACACAACACATGATTTCTCATCTTTGATTACAAATAAGGGTTTAAGCTGTTAACAAACAGCGAATAGCAAAAAGGCTCTTGTAAAATGATCTTGCACATGGTTGGACAGTCCCAGGCTTCACTGACTGATGTTTCGGAGAACAGCTTCTTTTACCACCTGGTTGAGGCATTAGGTCTCCAATGAACTAATTCAATGGAGTAACTAAAAAACGATCAACAGACTACGTGGCCTTCAAGCACTAGGAGTGGCCACCTCTGCTTTAGAGATTCACAATATAACTGCATACCGAATATATATATATAATGTCTTCATTACACACTGTGCTCTCCACACAGAACAACATTATGGTTTTCATAAGTTATTGGTTTCAGGCGAAAAGGAAATTATTCTTGTCATTTAGCCATCATACAAGGCGATGAGATCCTCGATTGTTATGCTGGCCTTCAAATATTTAGCTTTTCTGTTGCAAACACCCTGAGGGTGGAAGGCCTAAGTAAGATCTAGGCCTGACTCAGCTCATACAGTCTAAGGGTCTGACGATGTCTTTGATGATTTTACTTGTTATGGTCATATCCGTAGTCTGTGTGTTTCACCCCTTTTTGTAAACTCCAGTGCCCGCTTTTTGCTCTCTGTCGGGGATCTGCTGACAGAGGTTCCAGCTCACTGCCAAGGTCTTTCATCAAAGGCTCTACTCTGTTCTCTCTACTGACTTGGTCCCCTTATAGACTTCGACATCCCTCTTCTCAAACTTTATTCAAGGTGATGCCCTCTGCTGCCAAAAATATGTATCAACAACCGAATACAGGGTAAAATATCCGTTTCAAGTTCACTGCCCCAAAAATAATTTAAGTGAATTAGTAAGGCTTTATTTGGAAATCATGTTCTCGGTTAAGAAGGCATGTAGCGGTAGCCCCAAGGATATGAATCCCCAGACCTTGTTTACTATCATCTCACCCGGCCAGAGAAAAGCACGACGCTTCGTTCCTGTCTCACATTTGAAAAAGACAGAACTGCAATAGCCTCCAGACACATAAAGCATCACCCCCAACCTTTAGATTCATCTTACGCTGAAACTGGAGCTATCCTAACAAATGCCAGCAGCAAATATGTTTTTAATATTTATATTGCAGTTCGTCGATAATGGAATTAGGGGTTTGTCTGATCTGTTCTCAAGCTACAGCGAAGCTTCGAGCGCGACCACCTGGAATAACACACAGCCATAACTCAAGTCGGGGCCTACCAAACACCACCGGAGCCTTTTCCACAGAAAAATCATTATTATTATTTTTTTTTTTTTAATAATGAGAGGAAGGAATAATCCAAACGCTGTACCGGGGATTCCTGGATGTGTGGCCCCTGTTTCCTAGACCGATGGTGGCTGGCAGAGTGGTCAGATCAAAACCTACCCCTAAGCTCAGGGCGAATTCCAGGCTTCCGCTTCAAAGCGGCCCTCCCTGGGGCTCCGGACCCACACGGAGACGAGCCCACTAGGCTGTCATCAGATGGTCAGCAGCACAATCCGGCTTCGCTCTTTAAAGCAGGCAATAACAGAGGGGCCCATATGAAACACTTACGAACCCATAGTGCGCCAGTTCCGTTCCCGTTTTAGCCATTCTGGAGGTTGGCAGCGAAACGCACGTCAAAATAAACCAGTTGGCGCTGCATTATTATTGCCTCTGTTGTAGACCTTGTCATATTAATGTGAACCTGAGACGCAAAAAAGGAGGTATTCTCCGTGCCTCTCACTTTCAGCTGCCTCAGTGAGGCCGCTCCATCTCAAGAGGTCCAGTCCCTACCATGTTGGAAGTGCTGAAACTGGAAAACAAACACACGCGGGGCTGGATAAGGATGTGATTAATGAGACAAGTATCTCCATTCATCCCGGGACCCTGCTGGCCCGGCCGGCAGCCCCCGTATACAGCCCCCCCTCCCCATAAAGGCTCAGACTGCCACGGTCAAAAGAAACTCTAGATATCTCCCTACATCTGTCAGACCCTGGGGGGCTGAACTGCGGACAGTCTGATTAATAAAAGGCTGAGGAAGTTATGCACAAAATGTCAGAATAAAAATAAAGTCGGCTTCCTCGCTGTTCCGACTGACGTGTTACTCACCCCACAATTTTGCATCACTGAATGTATCCTTCTGCCTATAAAAATAAGGAAGAATTAGTTTGTGAAGAAGAGTGAGGAGGACTTGTGTGGAAAGACTTAGGGGCCGCTCTGTTAACCAAAATCCCACCACAGTCTGGTGACTTTGCAATCCCTCACTCCTCTCTTGTCCTACTGCTAGCCAAATCCTCAGTTAGACTGCAACCACACTTAAGACAGAGAGAGTTCTGGAAAGCCGCCTTGTCGGCTGCATGCCGCTCAGGCCACACCCACGCGCTCTGATACAGTGGCCCCCGAAGTGCCAGGCGCACCCCTCGCACCGCGCGGAGGTCTGACCGCTACATTTGGAAAACAGGCCGGGTCATTTTGCGACATACGCTATGGCCCGGAGAAGTCCGCTCTTCTTCAGCCTCTGTGGAAGCTTCTTATAAACACAGACTCATCATCCGCAGCTGAGTACACACCCCACTAGCGCCACTGAGGGGCCCGTCGTAACTACGTCCCAACAAAAATGTGAGCTGTCTTACGAGCTGACCGCTGCAACTTTTTAACAAAGTGTTTTTTTAATTATTTATAGTCTTAAGAGCCAGGCTATACCGAAATAAATAAAAATATAAATACATAAAAGTAACTCTTAATATTCTAGTATATTTATGTATGTAAGTAACTGTTAAAATATGTCAGAAAACTGCCGACTGAACTAGACCAGGGCTAATAATAATAACGACGTCGATAAATCATACATGAATACAAGCTTAAGATCCATGCTTCAGTACAGACCTACAATCCAAGCATGTTGTTTACCACATGGAAACCCCCCACCGGGCCGAAAGACAAACCATCCCGTTTAATGAGTTTCATGACGAAGGCCTCGAATTCGGAACAACATGCCAGGCGTTGTGAGACGTATCAAAATTCCTGAGCACTGACAGCGGTGAGCTGGGAAGGAGAGACGAGGGCGGTAGGTTCCCGGGCCATATGGCCCCGCCGGCAGGGCCCCGTTGCCGGGCGCAGGACGTCGTTAAGGCGGGCACGGTTTCACGGTGACTCACACCATGCATCTGTACGGTGCCTCGGAGCCCGAAAGCAGGTGCTGCGATTAATCGACTCGCCCCCGAGTCTCAGTGTGACCACAGTCATTAATAACCTTATCATCTGGATCCAACAGCACGTTTTAATTTACATCAAGGGCTGACCATCTTGAAGGGTGTACGTCATGCTCCGTGTTTACAGGCTCGCTTCCTGCGGTCCCATCTGGCCGGACAGTGCCTTGTTTTTGGCTTAAGTCTGTTCCTTATCCCCTCGCTATTTAGATCACAGTCTAACTGAAACAGAGGGATTCATATTGGCCAAGGGAGATGAGCATTCCACGATCAAGGACCCTTTCTCTTTGTGGTCATTTTCAATGATGAGCACTCTTTCGGCTCACATTGGCTGATGGTCTCGTCAGCCATTGCCAGGGCGATTCTATGATTTTTTTAAGGTGGGGGAGGGCTTAAGAGGGGCTATGATTCATAATTCGTACAGAGGAGTCCACCTTGTTATTATGCAATGACATGTTTTGAATCAGAGCGTGACAGGACAGAGGGCACTCCAGGAGCCAATCAGCTTTCAGCTAGGGACAGTGCCCCTGAGACCCCACCCCTGTATAGCCCCCTGGCATTTGCCTATCCAACTTCCTTAACTGCTTACCAAATGTTGGATTGGCAGGTCTGGATCCTGTCCCGGGAAGCAGATGTGAGGGGACACCTTAGGTGGGAACCACCACGTACACAGAGCAGGAACTGAACCCCGGTGAGGTGAGGACAACATGCCACCTATCACCCCCCAGCTATTTAATGAAGAACAGATCATCACTCTATTAATCATTATAAAAAAGGCAGCTTCATGTACATGACCATGAAATTCAATGCATAAACGCTGCACTGTTTTTTAAATTAGAGGAAACAGAGATTTCACCCCCCCGCAGTTCATACACATGCAGTTACTGTAGGGGAACTGGCATTTCCAAATTGCCCATAGTGAGTGTGGCCAGTGATGCAGTAGTCTGCTTCTAGTATTGAGAGTACCATGAAAGCCTATTGGCTGCCCTAGGGCTGTCATCTGTTTGTGATTGGTAGGCCTGTGTTCCAGATTTGCATTGGGCAATGCTGTATGTCACAACAGACGCTGCATGTCAACAAATGCATTACACAGTTTACCAGATAAAAAGCGCTGTCATTGAAGTGGGATCAATTTACATGTTGCTTGTCAAACACAATTTCCCTTACAACCTGGGAGCACTGACCACATTTTCCTGGCTGCCAAATATTTATAGTTTAAAAATTTCTGCAGGTAATGCTGATTATGAAACCATAAAGAATGTTTATTATATAATAAAACAATGTAGTTTTTATATTTTGACAGAATTTTATTAATTCTATCTTGACTTAAGTACATAAACATATATAAGTAGAATATAATATGATGAATATAGAATGATTGCTTTGCTTTATTCTGCAATTATTTATTTAGTATTTCTTCAGATTCATTACTTAAGTTCATTTCAATTTAAATGCACATGAACAGCATACCCCCTGCCCTGTGCCATGCATTTACTCATATAAGCACCAGGCTCACAGCAGCATTTGGGTCAAAAGCTCAAAATGAGTTTAAAGCCATCCTGTAAACCATATACGGACCTAAGTGTCAGGGACTGCCCCCAAGGGACATAGCATTTAAAATCCATGTCTAAATATGTCTGTAAGCACATTTCTGTAAGTGATAAGAAATTTGAATCTTGTGAGGGGTGGGAATATAATGCACTGTCAATCATATACTAGTTGCCTTCCACATACGGTAAATGTGCACACATCCCTGTAAATACACCTGCAAATATACCTGTATGTTAGTGTGCACACATCCCTGTAAATACACCTGCAAATATACCTGTAT
>JAABNX020000045.1:19902187-19919115 GCA_015163995.2 Mormyrus lacerda
ATATACCTGTATGTTAGTGTGCACACATCCCTGTAAATACACCTGCAAATATACCTGTATATTAGTGTGCACACATCACAGTAAATACACCTATAATACAATAATTAATTACTAATTAATGATTCCAGCTCACATTGACAAAAATAACTTTTTTTGGTAAAATTAATTTAGCTATAGCTAATACCTGCTTTACAACCTATAAATAAATAAAGGCATATTCTTATTCTTTTATTTCTAAGCAGAAACCTAAAGATAAAAATTCTGAAGCAGTCTGCATTTGTAAAGTAAGTGTAAACAACTGGTGTTGATAACATATAGGACTTGGGCTTGCAAACAAATGGGCCCTATGTGCCAGGCCTGGGAAGAGGAGGAACTGTGATCACATGACCCTCGGTGACGAGCAGCCTGTGATCACATGACCCTCAGGGATGAGAGTCAGTGACAGGCTCCCCGCGATCACATGACCCTCAGTGACAGGCTCCCTATGATCACATGACCCTTGGCAACAGGTTCCCTGGGATTACATGGGCCTGGCAGAGAGGTGGGGAGGCTTGAGAGAGTGAAGTGCCTCAGCTGAATCAGCCTCCCACCACCTAGCCAGGGAAAGGGGCATGGACACAACTCATGACCAGGTGAAGGTGCCGATGGACCCCTCCTCTTCTTCACGATACATTGGTCACATGCATTCTCAAGGCCTACAGACTCCACAGCACCTCATGCAGGGAGCACTGAGGACAGCAGCCTGATGGAGATCCTAAACTCAGCAAGAAATAAATAAAGACTCAAACAGGAACAAGAAGTGAAAAACAAAGCCAGAACCACAGCTGGGAGTGTGACGGGCTTATTTTTCAGCACACTGTGTGCAGCTTGTGCGATGTCACAGAGCACCATGGTTACACATCTGAATCAAATAACACGTGGCGGCCTTTTTAATAATTACGGCCTTGGGGCACGACGGCCGTGGCTGCCAGGATGCCTCATGCTCCTCGCGAGACGCCGTCATTAGGCGCTCCGTCAGCTAGCGGACACGCCTCCAGACACACACCTGACCGTATCACATGACGCAGAGCAGATGATGGGGGGGGGTGACCGCCCCCACGGATTGTGGAAATGCATTACAGTGTTAATCAAAGCACCTCGGAAAGCACAGCTGGTGGTTCGTATCTGAGCTGAAGTCACCTTTCAGGCTCAGCGACATCCCCCCCCCACAAATAAGCCTGATTCCCATCAAAACCATTCACAAAAATTGCCTATAGCCGTAATAGCCATTGCCAAGTGATTTCCATGGGAATTTAATACTTGCTTGCCCCTCCTCCCAAATTTTTTACTTAATTGCGACACCTCCACCTTTGCCAAAAGCAAAAGCCACACCTGCTAAAGTTTTTAAAATACATGTAAACCTGGCTGGCATGGCAGTGGGTGGTGCGTTAGGGTCACACCTCCATGGTTGAGGGGTGAATCTTGCCCTTGCTGTATGTGTGTGTCTGTGTACAGGTCAGATATACATTACGTTGTAGGGCCCAATTTTTCGCCCCCCACAAGGGGAAATTCAATTTTACTAAAATCTGTGACTGCAATCAACAACACTAAAAATGCCAAAAGATTTATATATTGTTTGGTTACTTATTTATATGGTTAAGGTTTGAACTGGGTAGGGGTGTCATTGTTGGGATTAGGGTTTTATCCAGAGAAATATGAGAGACATGTAGGGAATGGAGAGTCCCCACAAAGATATGAATACAAACGTGTGTGTGTGTATGTATTTTCATCTGACTGTCATCTTCCTACAGTCCAAAACCGTACTGTTAGGTGAGCTGGTGCCGCTGATTCCCCGCGTACTGTCCAGGGTGACCCGTGCCCTGGGATGGGTTCCCCCTGCACCCACGTAACGGACACTACGGGATGGGCTCAGTAGGCTACGATAGCACCTTTGTGATCAAAAGGTCACAGGTTTGAATTCAGTAGTGATTCAGTAGTAGAGTCAGTAGTAGAGTCAGTAGTGATTTCACTATTGGACCCTTAACCCAAATGCTCCAGAGAATGATTGGTCCCGGATTCTTAATTGTAGCATAAAAGCATATGCTAAATGAAATAATAATAAATAATATTAAATTCTAGTGTTTTTCCACAAATGACACACAATACTGCAGGGACAATTGCTGTTATCCTAACAAAGAATAGTGAAAAAAACGGAGACTCCAGAATATATATGACACCTTGAACTACAGCTGCTTGCTGAAAGAGGACAACAGAGTTACATTGTAACGAGTATTTGTTGCCTGCTTATCAAAAAAATCATCTTAAAGAATTATGGGCTGTTGAAGAGCGAGGCGGTGATGTCACGCCTAATAATACGTAACAGATACTGGACATAAATCAATCAAAATTTAGACCCAGCTCTGCGTTATGATATGGAAGGTTTGGAGGGAACTCGAAATTATATTCCGCAAAGTTTCCATCGTAAAAGTTTCCTCGGAATGACTCCTGGCTTTCAACATCACACGTATTTCTGTCGATAGGATTCTGAAAGAAGAGGGCAATAAAATACAAAAGAATTTTAATCAGCTCTTAAAACGTCCTTTTACATTTGCATTCCATGGGAAATATCCACGCCCTCCGCATCTCCCCACGTAGGAGGAGAGCAGGGCAGCCTGGTTCCTGGGCGAGGGGCTGTTTGTGGTCTGCGTGTGGTCTGCACACCTGAGATGGACCTGCCCACCTACATCGGCCATGTTTAGTTTGAATGCTTTGAAACAACTTCATTTGTACAGATGGTAACCTCCCCCCACTTGGGTTATGGCCCAAAATTGAAATCATTCCTCACTATTAAAAGGGGGCTGGTGGGGGGAAGGGGGGGCTACTTCAAAAGAGTTTTCATATCAGCTGGTGTTTTTGGACAGTACGTTTCATGTTGGGTGATTCAGACGGAGGTGCTGAACCCAAGTCCACCGGCGCCCTCTGGAGATCTCAGACTCCATCCGTCACCGCTCTTTGGATCATGGTACCCCTCTGCCTCACACCTCTTTTTTCCCCGCTTTGTCCGCACAGGAAAGCGTGGCTCGTGCTTTTTTACTCTTAGCTGTCTATAAACCACTTCTTTACGGAAGGGTCTCCATGCTCAAAGTGACATGATCGAGAATAACACGCCAGATGATACAGCCAAGGGACTTGATCACTGCTGACTGCAGCTGCTCTAGTTAATCCCAAACCCCTGAGTCACTCAGACTGTTATCATATCGCCGTATAACATTTTTGCGATCAGAAATGCGTGTCTAAGTCCAGGAAAGTCCACTATTGGCCAAGAATACCAGCTTTGTGTCACTGCTTATTTGGATAGGAGAGTTTATGTCTCCACTAAGAAAAGGAGGCAGTGAAAGTCAGCAACATATATTTTTTAAAGAAACCTGCACCTCCCCAGTGCTCACATGATTTGCTATCCCGTGATACCATCCCATGCTTCTCTGTCTCCGAGTCAACTTTTCATGTCATTGGGGTCCTTAACGTTTTTGTTGATGGAGATCCCTCTGCAGCACCTTGTGGAGCAGGTAGGGGTCACTCTCACTGAATGTCCCTGACGTGCATAACAAGGCTGTCAGTGAACCTGGTGAACTTCATCTTATGATGTTACTGGTGTCAGCTTACTTGTCGGAGTTTTACTTACACAAAAATGTTCAGAGGGCAGAACAAAATATGATTGGTTCAGACTTCATAACCAATCAGGTTGTACAGGAGGTGGGTCCAAGCAACTAGAGGAGGAGGGACCAAACAATCAGATGTCTTGGTCCTGCCTCCTCTAGTTGCTTGGACCCACCTCCTCTGCAATCTGATTGGTTATTTCATTTTTTTTGTTCTGCCTTCAGAAAAATTTTGCTGTAAGTAAAAGTCCCATCAGCTGCCAGCTTCCTGCTGATGTCTGTGAAGAACAGATGCCACAAGGAAAAGGAAAATGGATCTCAGTATTTGGAAAATAACCTGTGGAAAAGCAAAGGAGCATGAAAGTGAATTAATTAGCATATGAGCAAAGTAGAAAGTTCAGTCAGAGTCCTAACCCTATACCAGAGCCTATCTCTGGCAGAACAGAGCACAAGGCTGGGATACAATTATTCACAATATATTATATTTTTCAGTTCAATTTCTGTAGAATGTCATGTAACTTTCCTTTGACAGCCAAGCAGCTACCGTGACTCCATCTGTTTGCTCCAGTGAGTAGTTAACACCCCCCAGAAGGCGACAGCTCTGGGAGGATGGGATGTGTGCAGCTGTCATAGCTACCATGGCAATTTTTGCACAGATGAACTTGGATTAATGTCATGTTAACACAGAACTACATGAACAAACTATGCTCCCTTTTTCTGGGGGGGGGGGGAGGAGGGTGACTATATTTATTTAAACAGCAGAGGGCATCACCCATGTCTGTCAGCAGTCTGAGGCTGGAAGGTGATTCATCCCACAGAGCTGCACTCCAGTGCCCTGCACACACACTAGAGGACAGGCTGACAGAGCATGAGTGATACATGGGAGAGGAGGGAGTGCATTACCCTTGAGGATAAGAACCAAATTCAGGATCCACACAAAAATGCAGCTCCTTGCAGAGCAGGGTTCCCTGCACCGGAGAACCAGCCCATTCAGGTATTAAACATGCCAGTTAAACGTCATGCCGGTGGCGGGACCTGCACTGACTCGGCCCAGGCATGGCGTTTAAACCCGGTCAGCCCCACTGGTGGCCCTCTTCCAGCTCCGGGTCTGGATCTAGGAGGCACGGATGCCCAGCGTCATACATCTGGATGGCGTAAGCAGCAGATTAGCACATTAGCACTCGTGAAAATGTGCATGCAATCTTCTCCAAATGTGGTCGTCGCAGTCATGCTTTCTGAGGCCCGGACCGACTTCCATGCCCACGTCCCACTGTTGCGTGGGCACCCCCTGGGCCAGGCGGGTATTGGGGCGTCAGCGGATTGGTCCATGTGCGGGACTCCGCCGTTAACCGGACACTCCAGTCACCCGCCCGCCAACCCCTCCCCGTGGGCCAGGAACTACAAAGAGCCAAAAGAGGCATGGTTCTTTCTGGAAGTTTCCCCCATTATATTAACACTGCAACAGTAAACTTCACTGCTGTTGCATCTGGACCGAATTATAACCTATTAAAATGGCCACATCTAAGTCCTCAAATAATAAATCTGTTGGAAAGGCAGTAGAGCCCCTGGCGATTGATGGGGGAGGGGGGGCAGGCAGCGGTGCCCATGGTAACTTCAGATGTTCCTACCTGCCTGCGAACATAATGAGTTTACCAAACCAAACAGGCATCGAAACTCCACTCTCATGTTTCTGTTCCGCCGGGGCACTGGGCAGACATTAACCCTGATTTATTTCCATTCCTAATGGCTCCGCGTAATTAGTTCAACTTGATGTTGCGCAGTCTGCAAGCCGAACCCCCCCTTGGAAGTAGCCTATGGAATCTGGCACGGGAGATACCACGATGGACCTCCCCGGGGGGGAGAGGGATGGCTCAACCACACCTGTTCTCTGGCTATACGTGGTCCTTCCTTGACCTCGACTGCAGGTCTCCTGAGAGGTCTACTCAAGAGATCCCCCTGTCTGGCGCTGACGGCCGCCATCAAGCAGAAGCAATGAAGAACTCAAGCCCAGGGCTCACAGGTCCCCCGCGCCAACTTCCCGTGGACCGCACCCGGGAGCCTCAGGCCAGACGCCATCGGGCCAGCGTCACTGGTGGCTTGGGCCATGGATGGCAAGCGGTCACAAAACAGTCCAGTCTCCTCGCATATTCACTAAATGTGCTTTCCACTGCTCCTGGAAAGTCTCTAAATCAGTCGGACTCTTCCTGTGCTGAAATCTAGGGTTTCCTGCACCCTCCACCGCTTGCTATTCACAGGCCGCGTCAAGAGAACCTGCACCTTGCCGCAGCCGTGCTGCCTTTCCCTGTTCACATATTGCACTGGTTACTTTTATATGCGTTTAAAACTCAGCATTGCCTGCACCGGCACAGCGTGCAGGCTGCTAAAACGTCACCAAGGACCAAAGTTTCTGCCTGAAGACCCTCTGCACTTTTTAACAGAAGCTCATGATCATTTTAATTAGCTTAACAAACTGGAATTCAACTGTTTTGCCATTTTGAGAGAAATCTATAAAACTATGTGTGTGAAAGAAAAATCCCATCTAAATGTACTTTATTAGTGTATTTCTTTGAATAGCATTTGAAGTAAATGTCTTGTACTTTGAAACTTCACATAATCACTTCTTACCCATTTATGCATCGAGCGAAGTGATTCTCCTGGCATCTGATACTCCATCAATCCATTTTTTTATTTATAAACTGGCAGGAACATTTTCAGTTAGCACAACTGATCTTTATTATTAATTTTATGATTATAAATCACTTTAGCAGAAAATAAAAGCACGACATACTGTCAATAGTGTTACACAGGTCTTTGAAAATCCATAGATTATTTTCCATAATGATTGTAGTTATCAGCAGCACTGAATCACATACACCGCTAACAGATCAGTACAGAGGTCCATAAACCCACCTGAAAACATTAAACCTGTAGTTAAATTTCCACTAATGCTGACTTTGCCCGTAGCAACCTTTATTTACAGCTTCGTATAAAACAATGTACTAGACATACATCAGCTGATATAGCTCCGTGACCGAAACAGGATGGTCTTTGTAAGGTCTGGACGCATGCCACCGAAAATGTACCTTGTTAAACACACATCCAGTTTAATTGCCTAATTTTGCCTGGCGAACGAGGTGCGTCATTAACAGAGTAACACCGCAATAATGAGATAGTTTAGAGACTCCCCCGTGTGCCCAAATGCTAGGATGTAGGAATAAAAGTGAACATAATAAATAAACAACGGCCTGGCTGGCAGTCCCGCATCCTGTTTGAGCGGAGCTGCGGGGCGGCGCCACCTCTAGAGCTCCCGCTTCCACCTGGATTCGGCAAAGCAGAGAATGAGCGTCTAACGGCGGCTATTGGCCGCGGGAGCAGCGGAGTCCCGGCGCGGTTCATTACCCCGTCCGGCGATCACATGCGGAAAATGTCATCATACTCACACCTGAGGGCTTTATTAAGTATGACTGTCGCCGTAGAGACATTTGCTCCACTTTCATATCATCTGCGTATTTCCATTGTCGCCGTTTCATTTTTTTTTTATCCAGCACGGCAGCTGACGAAATACTACACATTTTTTCTCCCCCCGAAGCCATCTGGAGCCACAAATCCTCATTCCTCACAGTCGTTTAACGCGGTGTTTCCACCTAGGGCAGGAGCAATGCGGAGCAGGCATTTTCTTAACCGTTTTTAATTCTGTTTCCTCCGATGAAAATAGAAAGTAACGCACAAGCCGGACAGGTTTTCTCGGCTTCAGTTCAAATGGCTAAGACTTTCTTTCTTCGGGTCCATTACTCCATAACACCCCCCGAAAGCTGTTACCTTTGGCAGCGGCTTTAATATCTAAATTAAACTGCAAAAAAAATGTTTAAAAATTGAGAACAGATTTTTGTCCACGCAGATGCATTAATGACAAAAGCTGCCCTCCCCACTCCAAAAACCTAAGCGCGTTTCTCCGTGAGCAGAAAGCTAATGGCACAGCAGGTATCTTTTTTATTAACAACTCATCCGTAAGCAGGTTGTAATTCATAACAAAGAATTTACCCCTAGGAACCGCGTATAACTTTAAGCCTCTAACTTGCCTAAGAAAATACGTATGTTGTTCCACTCTGTTTCCTTTCAATAAAACCTAACAGTTAGCACTTCATTTTCGAGCAGTTCTTACAAAATTATGCAGGTTAGTTTAACAGAAAAAAACATTAGAAAAAACAGAAGCCCGGGCTTTTATTTGAAAATTTCAGGGAATTTTTAATAAGTTAAATTTTCCCCAAATGAAAAGAAACCCAAATGAATGCCTGTTAAAAACGAGTAGGCTATGTTTGGCACGTAATTCAAGGATATTTTACTGCCGTTCATTAATACTGCTTTTAAAAAAATCTCGCATTTTTTTAGAAAAGCATAAAATCCAATATTTTAAAGACCATTGCGATTTTTTATCCTTACACCAACAACTATGGCCTTTCAGGCCATTTCATGAGTGAATACATTCTGCGCTAATATTCTTTTTTTACATTTCAACGAAAACCAACATAGCAAAAATAAACTGCCGTTAGCGTAACAGGAAAAATAAACGTTAAATAAGCAATTATGTGTATGACCATATTCTCTCTGAAGTAGTAGCAACAGGCGCATATTTACATGAGAAATTAACCGCATAGTATAGTCCTTAAAATATGTAATGTTATACCTATCCGTGACGCGCTCCTGTGCGTTTGTTTTGCAGGAAATATATTATAGATGAGTTTAGTAATATAGCATTTTGCGATAATATCGATTGTTGCGCAAACAAGTAATTAGTGAACATTTATACTCCGTATAAATGAGGAGAGAAAAACGTGTTGATTATTGTGTAAATAGTGTCTTGGTCAGTCATTGCAGATTTTAAGATAGACCTGCGAACAAAGTTTTTTTTTCTCTTTTTTTACCCAAAATAAAATCAATAACCGATTCGGGTTTAAATGTTTTGATAAACAAATAAATCTTAAGTACTTATTATCGACCCATTACTTTATTTTAAATAAACGTTACTAAAATTTTTAAAATGCAGTAACCAGGGTCAAAATTAATAAAAAAAAAAAAAACAAAAACATTGTGTATTGCATGGTAAACAACTAACTTTTTCAATTCGAAACACGTAGTTATAAGTGTTAGCGTACAGTTAAAGTATCTACTTAAATATACACAAACCCAAACATTTTAAAAAATGTTTTAAAGGATCTTTAAGTATTATACGATTATTATCTTAAGACAACATAATATTATTTTATTTCAACAAAATTGTGTTAAAACCAAAATGTGTTCATATTCAGCATTGATTCACACAGTGGGAAATCGTTTCCCGCCGTAAAACAACAACAGTAGCAGCAGCAATAACAACAACAATAAAAAATAATAAATGAACAGACAAATTAATACATAATTAAATTCCTTTAATCAGTGGAAATTGGTTCATTTTTATTGTAATTATTTTGTATTCAACATTGAGTATTTTCCATACAAACGACTTCCTGGTGATTCTACATGAAAGTATTCAATCTATATTCTCCACAGACTAGGCATGCATCAAAATGCAGTATTAAAACAACATGGCCATGATTTGAAAGCAACGTTCATCAGAACCATATTATTGACTATAAAAATGAGGAACAGTTTATTAATTTTGTTTTCTGGGCAAGCTCTGTCCTGTATAGGTCTTCTTTTGAAGCCTCAGTTACAAACAAAAGCACGGAAATTGGGGAGAGACCTAAACAGGGACCCTTTCTGAATGAATCCATGTGTGTGTTCAGTAATGCTTTTGATACATTTTATAGGATACTCGCGATTTAAGAAAGAGAGAAAAAAAACATGGAATATGGCAGAATAATAATTGGTGCTCTGACGTCCCCCCTCCCCCCCCCCACCGCGTTTGAAGTGGCTTCCACAGTGTTTCACTCCCTTCGTCTCCATCCTAAACCCGCTCCCAGTGCGGATCTGCAACTTGGACTAGTGACACTAAGTGAAAACCAGAAGACCAGTGGCGCGGGAGTTCTGCTGCTCAGTCCCATGGTCCCATCTCTAAGCTGAGCTCACTCCGAGGGTCAAGGGGGGGGTTCCTCATGGCATCTCACTTGGCTCTCCACCTGTTCAGAGCTGGGGTACCAGTCTGAATCTTAGCATGTGATGCCACAATGTTATTGAACTATTCTGGGAAGTGCTAGTTAAGTGATACAAGATCAGCAGTCTCTGAAATAATGTGGAATACACTATCGCACACACAGCTGAAGACTGCCGGTTCAGTCGATGAGAAGCATGTGCTGAATTCCCTTGGATCTGGGACCTTTGGGTGCCTTAGAAGGTAGAGAATGAAGGACAGTCAATTGTCCATGAAGTCAATAAGAGGGATCAGGAGGATTAACCAGAGTTGGGATGGAGGGGGGGTGGCTCATTGAACAGGTGTATGTGTACAGGATCCCGTCTTGGAAAGGGCGTGTGAGTGGAGCAAGGAATTATTGTGGTATGGGTGTGTCACAGAGCAGGTGCTTTATGATTGGTTGTCAGTCCAACTGACAAGGCCGGAATTTAAAAATATTAATGTGTTGCATGTATATCTTGTAATTCACATCTGTTCATCTGATTCAACTTAAACCTTAAGCAATTTAGTTGTAGCAAACCTACAACACTGGAAATGCGCGTCTTCACATGACAGGATGCATTTTACTACACAGCTGCAGTCCCATTGTGGGCTGGAGGGGGGCGCTGTTCTAGAAGTCTGGTTTGTTTTTATTCATTTATTTATTTTGTTACTTTGAAATCATGTGAAAATCACTTTGAGTTCTTTGGACAACGACATGGCCTTTAACACGTCTCCGGGTGTCTGCCCTGCCCTGTGGAGAATCGGGGTAGAGGTCCAGGTTAGAGGGGTGGCTTGGGGTCCTTATTTACGAGCTGAGCCTCAGGCTTCGGATCAGGCCTTCACAGTGTCAGTCACACCTCCCACACATGCCGTTATTAGGCCCTGCCTTGCCAGCACCCCCCCCCCCATACACCACAACATCCCGTAACGACGCGCTGTCCGCACCCCCCAATCACCTTCTTTTTTCCTTGTGTGTGCAGTGTGGGGCAGAACTGGAGCTTAATGAGACTGTACAAATGCCCTAAATTTCCAAGTTATTAAATATAAATTTTGAGCAGATTTATCAGGCCCAGTATGTGGCACATCTGGCCCTGGGGTCTCCAGGAAACAACTGGTTCACTTCACTCTTGTCAGCACCTTCCCACACGTTTCGTTCACATTTCAATTTGGGGAACAGGATGCTCTCTCTCCATGAGTTACGCATTAGCCGCTGGAAGTGGGAACCAAACGGTTCCTCCCCGGCACTCGTGCAATTAGGCTTATTGAGTTTCAGGCCGCGCCATCAGCCCCCCCGCAGTGCTGACCTGCTGCTCACTGTTGACAGGGGAGGGTCCCTGGTCAGCGAGCTGTGCACACAGCCTAGCACTGCATTACACTACCACGTCATGGTCGCGAAAACGCACCAAACGGTCCTTGCAGCTTTTTCCTCTGGACTCTGGGGATGTATAATGACCTGGCCATCTTCTATAAGTGCCTTTCCACCAAAGTAATCCTGGAGCCTGTGCCATGACACGAGGTGGGGGCACCCTGGTAAGATGCCAGTCCATCACATGACACGAGATGGGGGCACCCTGGTAGGATGCCAGTCAATAACAATGTGGGTAAAATGTACATATAAAATATTTTTAAATTATTATGTATACCTAAAAGTATTGCAATATGTATATAAAATACAAAAAATGCTATAGTTAATTTAAAATTAGAAATATAAACTTTATAGCAGAGAAAAAGAGAATTTTACTGTTTTTAAATCTAGTCTGTATCCCCATAATGTCATATTTATTGCTTTTGAAATTGTGAGAAGATATTTATATTTAAAAATTGGTGATTATCCCATAGCTCATAACCAAGTGGTATTTATAAAATCCAGTAGTAAAACACAAGGTATTTTTGAGCTATGAGCGCATTTTGAGGCGTGACGTCATTCCGGACGTGAAAACCCCGGCTGTCGGCTCAGCCTGCCTTTCTCATGGCATGCGACTGCGCAGACCTGCACTGCGCAGACCCGGAGGGTCTAGCCAGGTCTTTTCTCAGCTGGTCTTAAGCAGGAAGAGGAGAGAAAGTTAAATAATCAAGCTTGCAAACACACTGTATATTTATAGTGTTTGCCATGGCTGGGCCTTTCCTAAATACGAACCGGGTGCCGGGTCCCGCCTGCACTGAATTAGGTCAAGGCAGTGACCTTCTGCACAGTCTGAGGTCCTGCACACAAACTACCACCCCGCCCCCTCCACCCCACCTCAGCCCCTCACCCCCTCAGCCCACCAACCCCAGCCCCCTGCTCTGTCTGAGCACCATTTTGCTCTGGGGCCCTTAGTGCTTATGGGTCGGCATCCACGTCCTCTCTGCAGTCTGCTCTGGACATGTCACCCTTCCTGTGCAAGATCAGACCTCGGCCACTGGATCCAGGCTGCTCTGAGAAGATGAGTACTGAGTGGTGGGATTGAAATTCTGGTAATCACACAGCCCAGTGAGGCTCAGCCGAGAGAATTTGTCTGACAGATGAAAGAAAGAAAGAAAGAATTCAGACAGATACATAGAAAGACAGGCAGAGGACAGAGATGAGAGAGAGAGAGAGAGAGAAAGGGCGGCCTCGATCTGACATCTCCATTAATTCTGCCTCACTGAACACCGTACCTCTGACTGAAATGGCATCACAGTAAGTCACTCTGATATGTATTCATATACTGATAAAAATAGGCAGCTCTCAAATCCTTAAAAAAAAAGTGCAGCACATTTTCAAAATCACACCTATTTAAGATGACATAAACATGCATGTGTTAAATAAAAAACACGAGGTAATTCCCTACCTCTGGGCTGTGTGTGTTTTTATTGACACTGCGAAGCTGGGTGACCTTTCTCGGCTCTCTCCGCTAAACCGCTCACATTTCCGCCACGTTTGATGAATGCTTTATGAAGTGTGAGGCTAATGACGGGTACAGGAGTGACTCCGGGCTCCTTCCTGCCCACGTTCCGCCTCGCGCTGAGCTCAGTGTCGCGTGACGTATAAATACTGACCACATTCACTGCCTGATTCATGCCGTAAAAATGCAGGAGAGGCCATCGGTGGAGTAACTAGGCACAGGAAAGGTTTTGCTGGCGAGCAGCAGGGCCAGGATGTGCACTTTGATAATGACTTTGATGATGATGATCAAATTCCGTGACAGATTGGGATCAACTTTGAGAAGCTGTGCTCGTAAAGCCACCTCCTCACACATGATTGAACAAGACGACTGTCTGCGATGAGCCTTGTGTTAGCAACAGGTGTGGAGGTCCAGGAAGAGGATCTGCTGTTGTACCTTTGAGTCAGATTTCTAACAGCAACCCACTTACTGTAGCCATAACGTGCGGATTGTAAGTGGGAGTTTTATTTACACAAAAATGTCCTGAAAGCAATAGGAAAAAATGATTGGTTCAGAGAAAGAACCAATCAGATTGTAGAGGAGGTGGGTCCAAGCAACTAGAAGAGGCATATTTGAATTAATGGTTACGGCTCCTCTAGTTGCTTGGACCCACCTCATCTACAATCTGATTGGTTCTCTCTCTGAACCAATTATTTTTCCTTCTACTTCCAGAACATTTTTGAGTAAGTAAAACTCCCATGAGTGTGCGAATAGAAAATTCAAATGTAAATATTGTCGCTGGTGTGGGTGGAAATATTAACTAAATAAAAGCAAAATGTAATATTCATGCCATTTAGCCCAGCTGCTGAGTTTCTGGGTCATGTACTTCTCTTTCTCATAAAGAAACAAACCCCCCAGCAGGAGGCAAAACATTTGGGGGGAACACATTAATGTTCTAACACCTTACCAGACTTTTACCAAAATACACAGAAACCAGTAAAGGAAAACGAAAACAGCACAAAATGGTCTCCAGGCAAAGTATTCAAATACTAATTTCTAGTCCAGTACATAATTTTTTTTTAACTTTCAAAATTATTTTCACATCATGAACAATTTATGTCAGCCTCTCTTAAAAGATACATTCTGCAATTCTCCACATATTCTCAATGGCTGGCAATCCATCCAACAACAACTTTGAAAACGTTCCTGCACCCCGATTCCCACATCAGAGGAAAGGTCTCACTTATACTAACAGACAAAGGTAACTCTTGAGTAAAGAACTTTCCAAAAACTCTACAAATCCTCTCTAACGGCCATGTGACCCTGCCAGCTGCAATTCTAGCAGTAGAAACGAGCGAATGAAAATTAAATTAGTGGGATTTGCTCCCTGTTCCAGCCACAGGAATAATGGCAAATGCCTTGTGACATTTCCTTGGAATTTCCCGTGAAGGGCACACATTCCCAGTTCACTTCCTTAAAAATCTTTTGGGCATTTCTATGGATGGTGTTTTGTGACAAAAATAAATAAATATGTCATTTAAATAATTATTTAAATTATAATTTAAAGTTAGACTAATAATACATATTATTTAAACAATTATTTGAATTGCTATTTAAATGATTGTTTAAATAGTAATTTAACTGATACTTGCTACTATTAAAACCCTAACCCATCAAACTCAGTGGGCGGGTTCAAAACAAAAAAATCACATGTGATTGGCTGCAGTGAACTGCAGCCCGCCCACTGAGTCTGAGGGGTGACTGACAAATAATTTTTATGGTTGCTGGTATCATTCAAATGGTCATTTAGACAATCATTGAAATAACAGTTCAAATGATTATTTACATAATCAGTTAAAGGGTAATTCTAATTCAATTATAATTTAAATAATCATTTAAATGACACATGTATTTTTTGAATGCTGTCACAAAACACCCTCCATATAATTCCACCCAAGAAGACTGTCTGGCTTTAAGCCACTACTCTGTCAAGCTGCCCATAGTATTTCCTCTTCTCGTGTGGGCAGAGGAGTGTCTCTTAAAAGGTGGGCGAGGGGGAGGGTTGTGGCAAACCCCCCCCCAAATAAACTGTTGCACGCCTGGGTGTGTGTGTGGAAGGGGAGGAGGGGGGTCTGGAGGTACTTCCTGTCACAGACAGGAAGTGAGGTCAGTAAAGGGGGGGGGGGGGTCAGCTGCCTGTTTGCACTGAAGCTACAGCTTGTTAGTTGCTGTTTGTCACTCATGTGTGTAAATGGATTTTATTGTCCCGAATACATTTTCATCTCATTAAACATGCTCAAAGAAGAGCGGAACGTTGAGCCCCGCGGTGCGGCTGACCCAGCTTAATGAGGTCATAATTGTTGCCTGGTGGAGGCGCCGTTGTGCATGAATGTGTTCACTCTGAATGCCTGCGGTGGGGGCTGTAAAAAAAAAAAAAAAAACATGCAATAAAATGTGTCATTAAGGGGGGGAAATTCAGGGATGAAATCACACACGTCAAGCAGGAAAAACACAATATTTGGATGAAAGGTATCCTTCCTTGGTGTGAGAAATCCTGAGTGAGATGATGAATCTAGCTGCTGTGAGGATGTGAGTCCTCAGGGCCGAAACACTGCAGCTCTAATAACAGTTTTCAAAGCTCGGACTGCAGTCCCAGGCAAACATCCCATCAAAGTCTGTAGCAGTAATACTTGTTATATCCACTTACAGCTCTGCTTATTTTTTTCAGCTGGCTCTTGCACAGGCCCTGTGATGAACTGGCATGTTGTCCCGGGCGTCCCATTGCCTTCGTCCCATGCTTTCTGGAGTAGGCCTCATATTCACTGTCTCCCTGCATGGGGTAAGTGGTTGGATGGTTGGATGGATGGATGATATTTTATTGGAGCCATTTGGGTTGGACATCTTTTTCCAGAGACAAATTTTAAGCAAGTGTCCCATTTTAACAATAGTCATCCTACATCCTGGATTTTGACCAGCAGATACCAATGTGAAAGTCAGAATGTATTCATTATCCCCTGTGAGATCCCTCCTCTAATGACCAGCAGGGTACCTGCTTCCGTATGTTGGACCGTCATTCCTTTGTGCACAAACACGTTGTTCGTACGAATCACCCACCGGAATTTATTGTCAGTTTATGGACAAAAATTCATCTTAAAACCAAGACAATTTACATTTTCCAGAATCATGAGTGTGAAATGAATGCACATTTAGGCATTATCTACCTCCACTTCCGGAAACATTTAAATTAGAAGAATCATAGACCATTTGCTGCAATCACCTTCACACACGTGATGCTTCATCTCTGGTTAGATGATGGAGTTAATAATTGTTGGTTTTCGCGGATTAAGTTTAATTTGTTCTAACTTTATAGTTTCACGGAACTCAAAGAATTTAAAGATCGCCTGTGTGTGTATAATTTTTTAATCCTTTCTATAGTAGTACAAAACCCACTCAGTAAACACGTTTAAACTTAGTTCAGAAGACAAAAATATATATTTCAATTTTAAAGTAAAAGTGCTGATTATCTAGGATGTGTGCCGCTATTGTTTGCACTGATCAAAGAAAATGTTTTTAAAACATTTAAAAGTTTAAAAAAATACACTTAAACACTGTATAGGAATAAACATAATATTTTACTCCCAGGAACGCACTTCAGAACTGCACACGGCCTTGGCTTGAGCTGCCATGTACCGAGCCCTTCTATTCGCTGCTTTTTAAAAACTATTTTTAACTGCTATTGTTTTTCTACAATGCAGGGAGGTCGGGTAGTTCACTGGCACTTTTGGAAACCGTGCTATAATCCAGTTTTCGTGCCGGACAATTGAAATACACGGGACCGAGCAAAATTCAAGTCAGTTTTTACTTTGATGCTGGGTAAAAAAAACACCTGTGCACGAACAAATAAGACCTCATTCCCAAAGATAAACTGCATGTACATTTAACCTCTTTTTAAATTCATTTTCCAACCCGCTTTACCCTATTGGTAAAGGTCTGGAGCCTATCCCGGAAGCAACGGGCACGAGGCAGGGAACAACGCTGGACAGGGGGCCAGTCCATCGCAGGGCACACACACATTGTTACCAATCACTCACACACATGCACACCTACGGGCAAGTTTATTAACGCCAATTAGCCTCAGTATGTCAGTATGGACTGTGGGGGGAAACCGGAGTACCCGGAGGAAACCCCACGACAACACATACATGTAACCCAGGCGGAGATTTGAACCCTTTGTCCCAGAGTTATGAGGCAACAGTGCTAACCACTGCACCACCATGTAGCCCGACCTCTTTTTTCTTTACTATTAATCAATAGGGGGAATACACATGATGTACGGCACTG
>JAABNX020000045.1:19923830-19936932 GCA_015163995.2 Mormyrus lacerda
TTAGCCAAAAGATACACTCTCTATGCATTAATACCGTTTAATTTTCTTCCACAGGAATTCAGGTACCTGGCATGCTGGTGCAGCAGCAGCGCCCTCCTGAGGCTGGCTTTGACGTCTTTATCTACTGGGCTAACTGCTGTCTAAAAGTTGGCATGTGGTTGCGAGTTGCATAAAATTTGCATTTATATAGATTTGAAAATGACAATACTTAAAAGAAAACATGTTTATTATAAATTATAATGTATACAGCTTGAAATAAAGACTAAAACCAGGTAGACTGCTTATGCAAAGGAGTGTGTGTGAATGGTGTGTGTGTGTGTGTGTGTGTGTGTGTGTGTGTGTGTGTGTGTGTGAGAGAGATCATCATGGTCATGCCGGTCACTTTTAGTGTTACTGGGATGGCTGATGACCGTTTCATCTTCAGATTAGCGAGAAACTGGATTCATCTTTGCAGGATGCTCATAAAAACAGCTAAACATTCATTTCCTTCCTTTCTATACCCTATGCAATTCAGACCTGAAACAAATCATCCAGAATTCACATGAAGGATGGGAATTGCAGTGGCATGATGCTGCAGCCTTTGGCACGGGGTTTTGGGCTTTCCCCCAGGGTTGCGTGTGTGAGGTTTGCATGTTCTCTCTATGTCATCGTGGGGTTTTCTCCTTCCTCTGCGATAGGCTCAGGACCCCCCTTGACCCTGAATAAAACAAGCGGTTACAGAAAATGGATGGATGATGATAAAACCTATACACAAGTGTAACATACCCTGTATGTTAACATGAATATACTCCATGGCTGTTTGGGATCCAACTGTGAAGCTGCAAAATCGTGGCAAAAACTGTTCTGCCTCCTGGGTTGTTAATGTCTCAGCTGTGATCTGATTACAAGCAGAAATGCCAGTAACACCACAGACAGATGTAGACAGGACATCCTCTGAGGCGCAACACAGTTTATTTGGAAGTTCTGCTTAGTACAAAAAGAAAAAAAAATCCCCAACAATGCTGCTTTTATGTACAGAGTGAGTTTATTATTACTCGCTGTGTTTTTGTATCTTTGGCCATGAGAAGGAGATTATCGGAGAATCGATGCCCTGTCATGTGATTGTATTTATGATGTGTCCTCATTAAGTGGCTGTCCCACTTTTGTTTTATTTTTTCTTTTTCGTTGACATGTTTTGTAGCTCGGCATCTGTGCGGGGGGGCTGACGGAGAAGCTGATACTCGCCTCTTTCAGCCACTCGTAGGTTACTCTGGCCTGCTGTCGAGCTCCACAATGCCACTCGCTCTCTGGCGATTAGGGTGTTGGGTGTCCATGACGGCTACTTGTCAGCGCCCACGGGACACATGAACTCACCGGGAGGTGTGCTGGGTTAATTACCCACAGCTCAGTCGTGCTTCAGCACTCCAGCTTGCTCCAGGACAGTGATCGCTGATGCACGATCAGTCTCTGGGGAGGGGCGCTGCTGTTTGAGGGGTCCCGGGGGAGTTGGAGTGGGGATAGGCCAAGGCGATCAGGTGGGTGGATCTAACTTTCTGCAGGTGGTCCCCTTGGGGTTGATTTTTTGAACCGGTTGATGTGCAGTGATGCCGGCAGCGAACTCAACTCTCCAGGAGGGTCCGACGGAAGACGCCGCAGAGCCGGACGGGATGATGTTGGGCCCGGCCCTCCTCTGTGGGGTGCCCCGGGACGCGGTGAGATGCTTCCCCCACACCAAACGTGTGGGGAGCTACCTGATTGGCAGAATGATCAACAAGGGAGCCTTTGCCAAAGTGATGGAGGGGCTGCACATTGGCAGCGGCGAGAAGGTAACGACTGATGCTCAGAATCAAACCCTGATGGGCCCTTAATAAGCTGTGCTGGAGAGCGGAACCTCGTATGCTCATATCAGGGAGAAGAATGACGTTTCATATGGTTTAAGGGTTTTTTTTAAAGTCTTCTGTGTCTGGTATGACAGTGTGTATTTTTTGTGTTTTCTGCATAAAAATCTGCCTCAAATCCCTATTCCAGCTCAACAGGAGCATTAAAAATCACATTCTCTGTCACCTTAATCATTTCCCTGCTTTAATCTCTGTCGCTCAGAGGCACAGTTAGTGTGTTTTGACAAACTTTAAGTTTCAAGGATGCCTGACGAACGCTCAGCGTTTTACGCAGGCTGCCCTCACAAGTTATGACTGGCTGCTGTTTCATTTGCGGCTGTTATTCAAATGATATCTAAAATGTAATATACGGCCATCCAGCAGCTTTGGGTACATTCTGTCCCCTTCTGCATCAGTTAATTAACGGTGCCCTTTTTTCTCTTTCGTAAAAATTGCTGTATGAACAGAACATGAACATTTCTAAAAATCTGACACATACATTCTCATGCCAAGGCTAATGTGTAAAAATGAACCTATTGAAAAGCATGCAGGGAAAAAAGGTTAATATTAAGTTTTTATTTTTACTAATTGTAACACCTCAATTTAATAATGTGCTGTTGATCCTGCACTGGAAAAGCAGTAGATGGATGGATGACATTTAATAACATGGACTACATAATTAGCATTAGATGCAGAAGTATGAATAATTTCAAATAAGAACATAAGAAATATACAAACGATGTTTTGCAAACTGCAGCCTGTAAATATTTAACAAATCACAGTTTTTTCAAGTATAAATTTGTGCACATCTGGAGCCTCACGTGATATAGACCCTCAGTGAAGTGACTTTACGTTGCCCTCATACCTGGTATGTGGTGACAAGGGCTGATTTGGGTCACTGTTGTCCTTGGAAACAGACATTTCCAGCCTCGGCCCCCGTTTGTTAAAGCTAAACCAAGTCGTCATAGGGGGTATTCTGCCTTTGTTTGTATGCCCCCCGTAACCAAGGCGATGGAATTCCCCTGGAGGACTGTCTCTTTGGCCTTGACCCCAAACTCAATGATCCTCCTTCATCTCACTTCTTCCTCTGTATTTTCCCTGGAAAAACATTGTAACACATATGTTGCATGCATGTAACACAAGTGCATTACCTGCCCTTGTTCCCCATCAGTCACTGACGTGACTGCTGCACAGATGTGAAGAACGACAGTGTGTAGTTCCTGGTCTCTTCTATTGGTTAGTGTCCATGGTAATGTTGTGGCCTATGGCAACCAGCAGACTCCATCCGTAATGCATCTCTATTTATCCCTGACCCCTTGCTAGATCTGCCCGCCTCTGTTAATTTTCATTCTCTCTGCACTTCATTCAATCTGGATGAAGATATTACAATGGTAAAGATTTGAGTTCCTATACCCAGTGTAAGACTGCACTGAGAAGTTAGGGTACGCTCTAGAAACTTAAATTATATTAAATACCCACAACACTCAGGAATCAGATGAGGGAAGGATCAATGGAAATAACAAAATTATCCATCCATTCCTGTCTCATATAGAGGCACACAGTTGATAGATTTTTTAAAAAATTATTGCATAATTTCTTTGCCTTCTCATTTGACTGCAGTTGAGTCTGATATCTGAAACACATCTATTTATTTAATTTAGTTTTATTTTATTTGTGTTTTATTTATTTGATCTTTTTCTGTGTTAGTGCTCAAATTGTATTGTGTTTGAAATTCTACCTGCCTTTGTCTTACTAATTCATGCTATACCTCTGTGGCACTTCAACTGTGGTTGTTTTAAACTATACAATTGGGGGGCAGCATTGAATACTTTAAACTCAGCCTCAGCATGTCTGCGGGTCCTTGAGCAAGGCCCTTAACCCCCAGCTCCCTGGGCGCCTCAACAGGTGGCTGCCCTTCGTGGACAGCTTGCTCTTCAACGAGCAAGTTGAGGGAGGCGTAAAAAAGCTACTCTTCCAAGCGTAATTTGTTATTCAAATGATATCTGAAATGTAATATACAGCAATCCCACAGGGATCAATACAGTTGTAATTACTTTTACTATAGTACTACATCAGTAAACCATTAAAAATGATAACTGAATAGTGGCTGGTCTTGCAGGTTGCTATCAAAGTGATTGACAAAAAGAAGGCCAAGCAGGACACGTACGTCCTGAAGAACATGAAGCGGGAGCCGCGGATCCACCAGATGGTGCAGCACCCTCACGTGGCCCAGCTCTACGAGACGCTGGAGACGGAGAACTCCTACTACATGGCCATGGAGCTGTGCGTGGGTGGCGACCTCATGGACCGCATCTGTGAGCACAAGCGGCTGGATGAGCGGGAGGCGCGCCGGTACACAAGGCAGATCCTGTGCGCCGTGGAGCACCTGCATCGCCATGGCATCGTACATAGGTAAACGCCGCCCTCACCAGCATGAAATGGGCCGTAATTTATACAGAGAGGCCAACTTTAGCATTAGCCAATGATGTGTTTCTAATTGGGGAGTAGCTGGAGAGTGGAGCTCTGCTGGCCAATCAGCTTTTAGTTGGGGCCAGTGCCCTTGTTGCCACGCCCCTTCATACACCCCTGCCTGCCAGGCTGGTCCTCCACTTCCAAAACGATGCTCCTGGTGGCTCCGTTACCAGTCTGCAGGTTGTTTTTGTTTTTCTTTCCTTTTCCTTGTAAATGGAATGCAGGAACATGCTACTCTTTCAAATGTACTTTTCATTCCATCGCCCTGACCGTCGCCTGGGCCCACTCCACTGTGCTTTAATTAGGTGCTAAGCTGTTTAGTTCTTTGACATTACTGGCTGTTTAGTTGTCTAACATTACCGAGAGAGGTTTGTAATTCAAAGTCAGCCTGCCAGTGAAGGATCTGTCAGCAATTTGGTAGGTTTACAAGGTTTGATCTAAATTACATATGTTTTGGAATTCATCGGAATAGGTGGTTATAAATCTCATTTAGTTAAATATAGCTCTAATTATTAGTTTTCTCTGGGGATCTGGTAGAGGATAGTTTACGGGCCATATATATAAGGAAATCTTGTTTGTTTTATAAGCAGCTTTGGTCTGCCGGATTACCAGCGTCACCTGGCTGCACTTAACTAGCATCCAAATCTTATGATGCACTTGAGCAGTTGAGCATGTGAAATAATGTTTGTAAAAAAAAAATTTTTAAGTGAGGGCAGTTGAATCAAATACACTGAGGCCTAAAATTTTATGGTGTAATTTTCCGTTTTATATTTTACGAAAAAGCATTTATGTGTGTAAGGACAGGCAGTGTGGTTGGGAGGAGATGCGAGCCACTGTTCCAGGCATTGAGTCGAGGACCTTTGGGGTTAGCCAGCCTCACTGTGCTCCGTTTTAGGGTGGGGGTGCTGGGGGGGTTGGGGGGGGGGTGTCTTGGCAGGAGGCACTTGTGGATTTCAGCACTTCGCAGCCCTGATGACGTTTCCCTAGCATGGGTTTACTGGCTGGCGCTGCGGTGGGCGCACGAGTGCTTTTGACGCGTCCGGGTGCAGCCACGTTTCCGCGGCATCAGGAGAGTGTGGCCTGGTGACAGGACAGCCGACCGCGCTGCCTTTGAACTCTTCTACAGGGGGTTCCATTCATGGTTATGTCTGCCCTTACTGAGAGATCTGAGGCACTGGGGGAATTACGGAAAGAGGTTGTAAAACCCAATGTGACAAAACAGTCCCTGACAATCGTCCATACTAAACAAATCTTGATTGATTTATTGTTCCTTGTGTTTTCAGGCTCCAGGCTCCCCCTGACCCAGCAGTGGATAAGCAGTTATAGACAGAAATGAATGTATGATCGATTAATTGATTTATTATCTTTAACACTGGCTGCATATCAAGTCCTGTAAAGCATGTAAGAGTAGAAGCCCAATGATTTTTTAGGAGTGTTCGTGTTAAAGGTAAAGTGGAGTTAAAAAAAGGGGGACAATAGTTAAGATATAACACTGTGCTGCTTTTGTGAGCCTGAGCTACCCAGCCAATAAGAGTCCGGCCGAAGCCAGGTCCGGGAGCTTGTGCTGTCCCATCACTCAGGGAAAGTTTCAGTTGGCCAGCACAGAACTGCCATCTAATCAGGCTTCACATAGATAATTTGGGCCTGCATGGCATGCTGTGACCTGTAGTGTGTAAAGTCAGCCATCAGCTTGGCAGGGGAGGGGCAGGAGGGGTGGGCTGCAGACAGCTATGGTGCTGGAATTAATTACATCGGGGTGAAATGTCTGGGCCCAAAAACACATGTGTGAATCATAAGCCGCTTTGCTTTCCAAATCATGGACAGAGTTCCAAGACTGCACTTTGATGAGTACCATCCACTCATCCATAACCTCTTATCCACCAGAAATTACTAGTTGTGGTTATTAGCAGGCTATTTAACAATCAAAATATGTCCCAGTATGTTACTCAGGTTTAAGTAATATTTGTAACATTTTGTTTGATTTCAGGGATTTAAAAATCGAGAATTTCCTGCTGGATGAAAACAACAACATTAAGATTGTTGGTACGTGTTACTTTTTTGAGTTTTTGGTATTATCTGCCCATAAGTTACCTCACTTAGGTGAGGACTTTGACATACACCTGGAGTGGTTCCAAAAAGTCCATTTTCAGCTTTATAGTCCAGACTGCCTGTCAGCTAACTATCAAGCAGGCTTGCACACATGTGCTTTGCTAAGGGATAGTGTTAAATCCATCAGTACCCGTCTCAGATCTGACTTTCTTGAGTTGCCCTCTGCCCCTAATGGCTGTCTCCTGACAGGGGAGATCTCTACCTACGGTCCTTCCATCCTGCAGCCCTGATTGGCCTCATTAGTCTCGTTAGATGACATCTCCTACCGGTCCTGGGACCCACAGGCCTCAGAGTGTGATGAATCCACCCCTTCAAGGAATGCAAAAACATACCTTAATTTGCTGAGCTTGCTTAGTCCTCTGAAGACATTTTAGGGGATTTAATCCCATCTGGTATCAGGGGCCGGTAGTGTGTCATGTGGTGGTGGTGGGGCATTGGCTGGCCTGAGCTTTGCATCCATACATGGGGGGAGGGAGGAGGGGGACAATTTGTTTTAGACAATACAGCCTGGATGTGGCTGTGCTAGACCACTTAGCGAGGGCCGTTTGCAGAAAGCGTCACACAGGTCAAGACTCTGTTATCATGCGATGTTTACCCGGCACCGTAGGGCCCCAACAGAAATTTCACTGCGATGCCTGGTGCTTGTGGAGGTGGGGGGGGGAGGAGTCTCTTTAAATGCGTTGTGCTACGCTAAACTGCCCTTGTCCTCGCCACACATTTCCTTCTCTGCGTTTCAGTTTCCACTCTCTCGTTCCCTCATTAAGATTCTTGTTTTATGTCTCGACCACAGAAATTTACCAATATGGAAGGGGGAGTAGGGCAGAGAGGCTGCCGAGGGGAGTAAGTGAAGGGAAATCTGTCCCCTGTATCAACAATAAACAAGAGAAAATGGTCTCAGAGAAAAAAGGATGTTTATTTAAAGTTTCCAAGATGGCCTGTACAAGGAACCCAGTGTTTGAGGTGGTGTTGTAGCTGGAAGTATCCTAATAGGGTTGAATTTCACAATAGAAGGGTTTGTGATTGGATGACAGGCGGTAGGGGGAGGGGCGGGGTGGGCACGCCTCGCCCGGCGCCAATGCTGCCGTTTCCTTGCAGACTTTGGCCTGAGCAACACGGTGAAGGCGGAGGCTTTGTCGCTGGAGCTGCTGAACACGCAGTGCGGCAGCCCGGCCTATGCTGCCCCCGAGCTGCTGGCACACAGGAAGTACGGGCACAAGGTGGACGTGTGGTCAGTGTAAGTCGTCAGCGCGGTAGGAAGCGGCTCCTCGGCGGCGGTGGGGCCGGACGCTCCGGGCTGGGCACTCCGGGCTGGTACCTGCAGTCCAAGGGCGATTTTATTGGGGGTACAAGGGGAGCAATTGCACCCCCTACTGCTCAGATGAAATACTACATTCAATAAGATTGTTATATTGTAAAGAGTAAAGGTAAACCACACCCCGCACTGTCTCATTCTCCACATTTCCATTTTGAATGTATCGATCCCCGCCCACCTGGCCCCCTGACTCAGCTACCCTAACTAGACGCCGATTGGATTTCCGGCACACGCTTTTGGGGTCTCACACTTTCAGTCAGTGCCACAGTCCCGACCGACATTCGGACGCGAGCCATCCGTGGGAGGCAGTCATTAATGTTTACGTGGCAGGGCCGCAAAAACCATCAGCTAGTAAAGAGGCAAGCAGCCCTCGAACATCTGAAACGCTGACATCTCGTAAAAAAAAACCCCCCTGGATGATGACTCGTGTAAAGTCATCTGCTCAACGATCGAATAACGATAATAAACAAACATGACGTAAGGCTTGGATGAGCGGCTGGACCACGCTTCCAGCTACGATGCCTTTCACAATAACTCCTTATAAGAGTTACTTATAATTCTTGTTTTTATCTTTTATTGTGTGGTTGCCTAGCAGGCACTGCCTCTCTGTATATCACCTTAGCTGCCTTAAGCGTCACATCTGGCACTTTGCTCCCACTGTTAAGACTCACGGTCCTGAGTTGCTGAGTGCCAGATCTGATCAGCACATCTTGTCCCTGTATGTGTGTGACACATTTCATCATCTCGTTCATCCACTGCCGCGCCTTTTGGCACCCAAACATGTTTCCTGTATGTATACAGAAATCAGTAAAATATGGAACTTATACTTAGGCTCTTAATTAAGTAACGTTAAAAAGTAAAATAAATTTTAAATGATCTTACTTGGGTTACGATACATTACCTAACATACAATATAAACATCTGGCTAGGAACTTATGTACTTATATACCTTGATCAGCTGCCCGCCTGTGATTTATACCTGGATCTTAAGTGCCCAGTTACCCTCCGCCTTCTGGCTCTTTAATGTACAATTTTTTACCAGCTTTATCTTCTATAAGTACCAGATCCAAGGCGATTCACATAGAATCACTCTGACTATGCAGTGAATTTGCATGCTCTCCTAGCCTAGGCATTAAGCAACAATGTTGTTCCCCTCCCACCACTATGTGGCGCTGACACAGGGGGGTCAGCACATTTGCCATGCTCACCGGTACCCTCCCCTTCACGGTGGAGCCCTTCAACATCAAGCAGCTGCACCAGAAGATGGTCAGCGGTGACATCGGCACCTTCCCCACCGACATCAGCAAAGGTGAGGCATTTCCTGGTTTATGCAGTCCCTCCCTTCACCCACTGTCCCTCCGCTGCTCCCTGCTGGGAGCTATGGGTCGCTACGGGGGCAGCATGTGATTCAGTGGGCTAAGCCTCTGTGCCTGTGATCAGACGGCTGCTGGTTCAAGCCCGGCACCGGCACATCTGCGGGTCCTTGAGCAAGGCCCTTAACCCTCAGCTCCCTGGGCGCCGCTATGGGTGGCTGCCTTTGTGTCCAAATTGCTGTCACCTACAGAGAGCAAGCTAGGGGAGGCATAAAGAATATTTCCCCATGGGGTTCAATACAGAATCTATTATTATTATTATTATTATTATTAATAAACCAGTCTCAGTAGACATGAAGAGCAACAATGTACTTACTACTCTGGGATCCTAACTCTATTAATGTCCCATAATCTACCACATCTTCATTTCCCTAAGTATGAGCATTAGTTCCTCCCCCATGATTAAAAGGTCTTAAGATGTCCTTCATATAAATGGACTGCATTTATATAGCGCTTTACAATATATGCCTCACATTCACCCATCCACACATCCATTCATACACCGGTGGCAGAGGCTACCATGCAAGGTGCCAACCTGCTCACCGGGAGCAATTAGGGGTTCAGTGTCTTGCTCAAGGACACTTTGATGGGGTCAGGAGAAATCAGGGCTTGAACCTGCAACCCTCCGGTTGCCGAACGATAGCACTACCTCCTGCGCCACCATCATATCGGGTTACCATGAGCTAGGTGGCACTTTCAGATGTTTGCCTTCAGACATTTAGCAGATATTCCTTCTGCTCAGGTCTTACTAGGCTGATAACAGCACGCCTGCATGTACGTTAGGTATGAATAAAATCATAACTACTTTCTAAATTTACGTATAATTAAGATGCTACCAAGACATGTACCCATCTACTTATTATCCAAAGTGGGTATCCGGATTAGGGTTGCGGCGAGTCTGGATTCCTTCCCAGGAAGCACAGGACACAAAAGCTGGCCACGATCTACAGGATGCCGGTCTGTCACTGGGGAATATTTTTTTGCTAACTGGAGGTTGATTTTCTCATGAGGTGATGTGTTTTTGAAGCATGTCTCAGAGTGACGACGGCCCCCTCCCGGGTGCTCAAAGCCCCCGGTGGTGTGACTGAGTCTCAGCTATTCTTAGATCGTGTCGTGGGGACCCAGATGTTAGAGGTGTGGTTGAAGTGACTGAGGGGATTTTTTTCTGCTCACAGATGCCCCCTTTATTGGGAATAGACTCAACACTGAGCCAGGCTGATGCCTTGGGCTGGAACGGCACCGTTTCTGGTGTTTACGGGCCATGATGTGACGCACGGTGACTCAGACAGGAACATCTGTGACCAGTTCACACACTTCACATACATTTCACACACTTCATGGTGGTTCAGGGCATAATCCTGCCAAGACGGCAACTCCAGAAGGTGTTTACTTATGGAGATCAGGGAAATCAATAAAATCTGATAAATTCATAGAACGAAATAAATGAAATAAAAAAGGAAAAAGGGTAAAAATTCAAAATAAAGATTAAAATTTAAAAAAAACACAAAGACAAAATGGATGTTTAACTGGTACAACTAACTTGTTAGAGATTGTTTAGAAAGTCTATGTACATGTTCACACACCGACAGACATACATATACACAAAGTGCACATGGAACACACATGGCTACATGCATTACACGTGCACATAGGACACAATGAGGGCACGCAATGAGTATGCCAAAGCACACGCAAGTGCGACACGTGTTTGGTCACGTATCAGAAATATGCACAAACACACACAGAGTCATCCACCAGACACACTCAAACGTTAAAGAGATCCTAAGGTAATCCCCCTCAGGGTATCCACAGTCACATGACACCCCCCACCCACCTTTCACATGCGCTTTTCCATAGCGGCTGTTCAATTCGTGCTGACCCTCCTGGAGCCCGACCCAGACAAGCGACCCAGCGTCAAAGAGGCCATGCAGGAAAGATGGCTACAGGCAGGTTACAGCAGGAGACCCCTCAACGCGGCACTCTACAAAAACAGGTATCGCCCCTGATGGCTTAAAAACGTGGGGGGGTTTGCTGAGAGAGGCCTGTGGAAAACGCCATGCATAATAATGTGATTTTAATGGGTTTGGCAGAATATTACACGAAACCATAGAAGCTCGTGTGGCTCCACGGCTGGACCGCGCTGTTATTTTTACGAGCCGTCCGCTTCCACGCTATTCCGGCCTCCGAGCCCGGGTTTATCTCCCTATCGCTGGCGTTGTCCCCGTCACACGACACAGAGGAGCATTCCTGAGTGACAGGGAAGCCCGGGCCCACGCAGAGGGCCTTGTTGTGGGCACTGCCGAGATCCATTTTCAGCTGTAAAGACTGCGGGGAAGGGAGCCCCTTCCTGCGTTGTATTATTGGCCTTGTAAAAGTCGGCTACGGTGGATCTGGACTGTAATTTCTAGACCAGTTTTATTCAAGCCTTCCATATGTCTCCAGTGAACCCTGCAAGCTAACAGTTTAGCAGGCTGGAACTGGGCTCATTGTGGAGAGTTTTCTATCAGCACCTTTTACAGACTCTCCTTGAAGCCGTCGGTCGTATGGTTAGGGGAACGTGAGTACTTCCACATGGTCCCTATACTGCCCCGGGTCTGACCACACCAGGCACATGAAAGCTTTTCCAAGACAAAACCTTCAGCAGTGACAAGGAATGTAAGGATGGATTTTTAACGATTATCCCACGTTTTCTCAGAACCTGCCGGATGGCCGTAAAACCATTGGAAAAATACTGCGCGGAGCGGAGGTTAATTTGATGATTTTATTCCCAGACTCCAGCCAGATGAACTGAACCCAACTGTGCTGAACTACATGACCGAGTGCCTGGGGTACAGTCTCTCTGATATCATGCACATGCTGGTCAACAACCGGCCCTCCGCCATCATGGCGACCTACTGCCTGCTGGTGAAGAAACTGGTGAGGCGTCAGAAAGGCGTGAAATCCAAGGTACTCATAATACCAGTGGTCTAATGAGGGTTAGACGCCAGTCTAATGTTCCAGTACTTTCCAAAATGTTGAATTAGCATTGATCCCTACATCTGTTAAAGCTGCATGGGGATTCAGTGTTACTGTGGAAGTTAGATAAAGCCATGTACATGAATGTTGGATGAACATTAGCTAGTTGATTCCACATAAATCTGAAATATACTACATATACAGATTTGGCATTCGAGACAAAAGGATATTAATGTGAAAGCATGCATTTTTGTTATGTTCATTTTATAATTACCCAAAATGCGAACCAAGTAGCCAGTACTATAATCTGAAATAATAATGAAAGATCCTGAACACACACGGACATACAATGAACGTCGTTGAACACATGTTCTGTCTCTCTCGCCCCCTAAAATGAGGTGGTCATGTGACTCTGGTAACATCCTTAAGGGCCTCGGAGGTCCATTTATGAAAACACAATAAACTTGAAGATCTTCCCAGACTCGTTCCAGCTCTTCATGTTTTTCCACTCCTTCAGGTTTCGATAACAGACACGTCCACACTTATTCCATATTTACTTTTGCCTTGAGTCACTCTCCTCACTGTTGTTCGTTGACACTAGGAGCTAAAGACCTGTTCCTGCCTTACTTTCAGAAAGATGCCCCATCTGAGAAGAACAAGCAATCCTGCAGGTCCAGAAGAGCAGAGCAGAACAGGAGCAGTGAGACAGTGTCGCAGAACCCCAGAAAACGGACCAATAACTCAGCAAAGGATGACGCAGAAAGCCATGAAAGCAGTGGCCCTTTGCTACCTCTGCTTTGTCCTTCAGGGGGGGCCATCACAGATAATGAGATCGCCATTACACTGGAAAACAAAGAGTCTTTCCTTCCTGAGGGTAACATTATGCCCTGCTTGGACTGTTTTTTTTTTTATTTAATTTGGAGTATGAGTAATAAAATTGATGTGGTAGTAATGGGTGATTTTAATCTACCGGGGATGCAGTGGGACATTGTCGCTGGCTCTTCTGAAAATGAACTGGAGATGGT
>JAABNX020000045.1:19942850-19955722 GCA_015163995.2 Mormyrus lacerda
CCCCGCCCCCCTGGATTAGAGTTTCCCGGGAAATGGCCAAGGGCCGACGCAGCTCATCAGGTTTCTAATGACGGTCATCCATAATGCAGCGTGGCACTCTCAGGGGGGCGTCGAAAGCCGGGCCGGGGTCAGACGTGCACAAAACGACGCTACACGCACATTCTTTAATTCATGTCACCTTCAATTAACTGTCAGGTTAGAACCAAGAGCAGGGACCTCCCTAAAACCTCTCCTGGCCTATCGGGTCAACTGGCTCCTCCCTCACAGAAGCAGAGGAGGAGCTGGGGCGAGCAGGAGGCGGAGCTAGTGTCACCAACTGAAAGATCATATGGATTGATGCACTGAACCAGGGGGAGGCTAGTACTGGCCCTGGGGAAGAATGGAGTGAGCTTATTTATGCATAATGTCTTTGTTTAGGTTAACACATTATGTGGAAATTGGGTTGTCTTAGCTTGCTCGTTTTAGTCAGCCTCAAATAAAATTACCCCAAATTAAAAACAAAAACTAAAAGCACTTCATGACATATTTTTAACTAACATTACATGAAAATGTCTCTTAAGTATTTATTCTCTAGATCTTCCTGATCTAAATGCATATACTTAAACAGTAATTCTGTAGTTTAGTTGTGCGTATTTTTGACGCTCTTTTTTAAATGAATGTGAAGGACATGAATTAATATCAACTACTCGATTTAAGTAGCTTTATAATAAACAGAATATTTTAAATTTCCACAAATTACTCCTGTCTACGGTTTCCTTTACGGATACAACCGTAAACCCTTTCGGAACCTGCCTTAACAACATTTTGGACAGAGGTTCAGATGCACTGCTATTCGGCCTGTACCTCACCGCCCAACCCCTCTGTTATATTAAGCGAAGCTTATTTAGTATTTTCTTTATTTGTTCCAATCACATTTACTGTCGTAAAAGTTTATTGATTATTTTGAGTAACTTTGAGAGACATGCAGGCTGAACGCTTATTTAAAACCAGCAAAAAACAAAGAAATAAAAATTGTATTATCCTGTAATACAGATCAGCAGGGTAGCTAAAGTAATGCCCCACCCATGACAAACATGTTTTTTCAGGAATACGACAGCAAAAATCATATAAGAAAATAACGTCACTTCTAATAGTTAGGCCTAAATTAAGTCTTTTGAATTAATCAAATCGACAAACTCGGAAGAATTATTATAGGAACGGTACCCCATAGATTCAATAAAGAAATTTTTAATTACTTTGTCATTTATTTGTTTGTTTGTTTAGAATCGACTGTAATTCTCGTTACTTAAGGTTATAAGTTGGACAACACCGCCTCCTATCGATGGATGTATCATTATGAATGTTTAGTGTTGATTTTTCCAGTGCTGATTAGTCTTTCGCCCAAATTTATAGTAGATGTATAGAAGTCATAAAGTGAACATATCTAAAGTAATATTTGTCTAAATGAGTCAGCTACACATCTAACGCTCAAAAATATGAATATTATTGCACAGACCGGAGCCGTCAGATGGGTATCCAGCTCGTGCTTGCTCTCCGTCCACTAACAACCTGGACAAAGGAAAGCTGCGCAGGCGCAGAGCTGACTGCGCCCATAGCGACCGACGGCATCATGGACGACTTTCAGAGCGGAGAGGAGGTAGCTCTTTGCTAAGTTTGCTGATGAACGGGCACTAGATTGAACAGTTTAGTGGAATTTGTTCGGAAACGCGTTTAACGGCGGCCTACATAAGAATTTCGACTTTTGAAAGTGTTGTGTAATCGGTTGTCCTGCCCGTGTTTTGGGAATACCGACTGTCCCCATGGAGCTGAAATAAGCTAACTTGAGATAAAAAAAAATGCAGCATACCCAGTCTATCTAAATATATTGTATGGTTTTGGAAAACTACTGAAAAGTTATTTATTTGACTGCTTATTTCGGGGTGCCGTAGCACATATTCTTCGGCTTGTTAATGATCAAAGAAAATGCAGCTGTTGAATGTTATGACTCTCTTTTCGCTTTGTAAACATAGATAATCGTATTTTTAGTCAAGTTATTTTGGCAAACTAGAGGGCATTCAAGGTCATTGTTTCACGGTAATTCGTGTTTGGCTGGTTGATACACCGGCAGCTACTTAGTCCATGGGTGTCTGAATGGATCTGATCTGATGCATCAAGTAAAAACTGATCATTAGGGTTAACTAACCGTCCATTAACTAACTAAATATAAACCTCGGCATGAATATACTGGATGGCGTAACCTGTATACTTCCACCATTTTAATTACTAATCGTTCGCCTGTTTCTGCAGACTGCCTTTGTTGTAGATGAAGTGAGCGCCATCATTAAGGAGGTACGATTTAACAATAATTCTGTTAGTAATATTAATTGTGTATTTGTTTATTATAATGTTTTACCTTCACGGTATGGTTTTCCTGGGAGTACATCTGTTTGCTAGTGAGAGTTCTTTATTCAGATTTCCAAGACCTAACCAAATAAGCAGAAGAGCAATTGGGGCCCACATCCCGCATTTCCGACTGTCTAAATTTGTGCAGTGAAATATGCATAAAGTTACTGGAGCAGGCAGAGTGTTAAGGGGTATCTGCTCTCCAGTCAGTAGAGGGAGCCATAGGAGGCAATGCCTACCAGCACAGTAGGGTGAACCAGTGGACCACTAACGTGGTGGAGCAGTGTCTGAGTCAGCTCACCAAACTGGGAAAGCCCTTCAAATACATTGGTAAGCCAGCTACCACTGCAGTTTTCTTCTTCCTGGTTACTTTCAGATGTCTTTCCTTTTTAAGTGTAACATTTTTGCTTGTGGATTTCTGGCTTGCAGTCACCTGTATTATAATGCAGAAGAACGGTGCAGGTTTGCAGACTGCCAGCTCCTGTTTCTGGGACAACACTACTGATGGTATGAGACCTGTACAGCGTGCTCGTGGTGGAACATATGTCACAGTGCTTTTTGTAAAGCTGTATGTGCATTCAATACAACAGCAATAAGAGCCTTGCATTATTATGAATCTTGGGTAGTACTGTTTGGGATTTGAATCCCATCTCTGCTATGCGTATTTGCATGTTCTCTCTATGTCATGCTGGTTTAGCCAGTTAGACTAATTGATGTCCCTAAATTACCTGTGATGGGGTGGCATTTGGATAGGGATATCCATATGTCAGGTGCTTAGTCTTGGTTGGAAGATATTTGTACTGAATATTTTCCAGAAATTATACATTGTCACCCTTTTTAGCAGATAGGAAAACATCCTCCTGTATTAACCATTTATTTTTTTAATGGTTGCCGGAGATTTATTATCCATCCATTTTTTTGTAACCACTTGTCCTGTTCAGGGTTGTGGGGGAGTCCAGAGCCTATGGGCACAAGACAGGGAACAACCCAGGATGGGGGGCCAGTCCATCTCAGGGCCCACTGACACACAACTCACACCTATGTATGGGGTGCCAACCTATTATAGTGTCACTCACACAAGTTACTCACACATACAGGTAGTTTGGTAACTCCACTTAGCCTCAGCATATTTTTGGGCTGTGGAGCAAAACCAGAGTACACAGAGGAACCTCCATGACAACACAGGGAGAACATGCAAACTACACACATGGAATCCAGGCACCAGAGGTATGAGGCTACAGTGCTAACCATTGCACTACCATGCCACCCTGAAGTTTGTTATAACTATGATATTCATTCATACAAACAATTATAAACTAATAGGTTTTTAATATTCCTCTGAAAGTATATTGTAAGTTAACAGGCCGTACACAGACCACTGCATTTACCTTTTGTGTGTGTTTGTTTTGTTCCCTCCAGGAAGCTGCACAGTGAGGTGGGAGAATAAGTCCATGTATTGCATTGTCAGTGTCTTCGGCCTGGCAATTTAAGCCTGGGCATTACATCACCACCTGTCGAACCAATTGTTTGCTTTGCATAATGATCCAAAAGTGTTAGATTCACATCAACTTGCTAAAACTCTCATTTCTTTATTACAATTTGAATAAATTATTACACCTTTCCCACAAGTTGTTGGCGATTTCTGTTACTGGAATCTCCATAGTGACTTCAGTTTGCTACATTCACAAATCATGAACCTTTACAGTAATGTTTACAGCTATTAAGATTATCTGGGGTTGCAATGGCAATGTAACCTTCGGGGAACGATGTCTTTTGAAAATGTGGAATAACTGCAGCATGCTGACTGTTTCCATGAAAGTAAACAATATTATGTACAATGCAGCTTACCAAACCTATTTGTGTACATATCAAAATCATACAAGGCACAATATTTCTTCCAGACTCAGATTTTTCCCACATTACATTTCAGTTAATGATTGAAAGGTGGGGAAAAACACAGGTACTGTATAGAATTCACAACTGGCAACAATAAATTCCCCTTTCCCCTATAAAATCTGCATCAAGCTCATTTTGCAAACATGACATAAGCAGAAAAGATACTAGACCGTTTTGGTATGCAGATTTGAACTTCATCAAAGGCACCTTGAATATAGCCATACAAACCCGGCAGGAAGCAGGCCGGTGTACAAGAACCCAAAAATGACATGGATACATGCATCAAGTAAAAACTAAGATAAGGATTAAACTGAGCAGAACACTGTAGCACTGAAAATAAGCAATGATTTAAGGGCAATTATACATTTGCTATACAAACACAATATATCTGTTATTAAATGAGAAATGTCACAGTACCAAGATTCAGAACACTTTACCTGAATGTTGCATTTAGCTTAACTACACAGGTCGCATACTGCAAAATTACAGGTAAGACTTCTTTACTTCATATGACAGACAGAAAAATACTATTAAAAATGACTTAAGGAATGCGACTGTTTTTTTCTATTGTTTCAGGAATGCACAATAACACCCCAAACTGGTGACATTTTCTTTATAGCATCATGCAAAACTGGGTTTTTATTATGCATTTGGGTGAAAATAAAGGAAATTAAGTGGGCCTTCAAACCAGCAGCCATATTATGGTCCACACATCTGCTGGATAGAAAGCTCAAAAAAAATAAAAATAAATTGCACGCTACTTCAACATATCCCAAAGGAGATCTTTCCCATACATATTTAAAACGGCACCAGATATGTATATACACTGTACATGTTAAACTCCCAAAATACACTGACCTTTCACTTGTATTCTCTTCTGTACTAAAAAGGAAAACATTATAAAATGATATATAGGTCTCACTCAAGTGTCCATGATCTCCCTCTCAGTGCCCTCTTCAGCTCATGCATCATCACTAATACTTTTACTTACATTCAGTGGCAACTGGGTTTTTAAAATATTATGTACACATATCTATAATTTGCATTTAATTTAAACGACACACAGTATTTACACAAACGGGGTCAGGACACTGTCAGTAGCGGTTGTGCCCTGGAGATGGATGCTTGATGCATGTCATGGCACCGCTCACAAGTAGGGGGTGCTGGCCACTCTCAGTCGCTGTCGCTCTCGTCCTGGTACTTTGATGTGGCCTTGATCGCCCGACCGTTTTGCAGTGGCATCTCCTCATAATCGCTCCTTTGCATGGGGAGGTAGGGTGAAGAACCTTATTTTTAAAAACCACAATAGGATGACAAAAATATGGAAAGGTAAACTGAAATAAGAACGAACATGAACATACCCATATATGACTTCATCGTCCGAGTCATTCAGCATGGAAAAGGCAGGGTTATCTTTCAGTTGCGAGTCTGTAAAGGACATCATTTGTTAACATACCACAGATGGTCCATATTTTTGCTCCCTCCCTGCTCTTGCAAAAACGTGAACTATCTACAGGTCCCCGAGGACTGGGTTGGGAAAGACGTGATGATACACGGGGGAACATTCTGGGAAATGTCACCGGGCAATGTTGCTTGGAAACTTTCCCATGATATTAGGCAACACATTTTTATTTGAAAAACTTTAAATCGGCTGTGGGCAACTTCTTGTGATCATTCAGATCCAGATGAGTTGCCCCTTGTCTCTCTCTCTTGCCCAGCAACATTGCCCTGAATATTATCACCTAAGACTAACATCACTTTTTACAGCACTCATCATTTGAGTTCTATGCTTAGTTACGCTTTGGGTCCAAGACAAGAAGCACAGGTTGTGTTAGAGCGCAAAGGCCATGCACTAGTTCTGACGTAGTTTGGTCAAAAAATTTACGAGGATAAACAAAATTGCACATAGGCTGTATTCACACTTACCATATAGGGCGCTCTTTGATGGTGAGTACACAAAAGCCAGAGTGTACAGATAGAAGTTGAGCAACCCATAGAAAGAGAGAAACTCGGCTGGTAGAAACCATGTTAAGGAGGACACCTCCAGCACAGATGGATCAAAAGTACTGAACCTTGAGATTCATCTCTTAAACCCCCCCCCCCCCATTCCAACTGAAACAGGACGTCACAGGAGAACAATGAAGCATCTGGTGAAAAAAAAAACAGCAGATGCCTCGAAGGACAGGATCTGAAGGATATAGTTTTTGTAGTGGGTGGAGAGAGCGGCTATGAAGTTGTCCTGCAGCACCTTGGCGCCAAACCTCAAGTAGAGGATGACCATGCTAGATAAGAAAAGAAGTTTATTAGACGGGTAAGAGTGCAGAACCCACGCCTAGTGCTAGGCTACAGTGTTACTCAGCACTGCACCAAATGAATTGATGTTTCACTCATACAAATTGTGTGGCACAGCGGTGCGGTAGGGAAACCTCATATCTCCACGACTGGGAATTTCCATCCTGCCCCAACTCAAGTATATGGAGTTTGCTCCCACTTTAATAGTGTGTTTCTATATGCTCTTCAGCCTACTGGCTCTCTGTCCCATACCCTGTGCTTCTTGATATAGGCTCCAGGCTCCCTGTGACCAGTTACTACAACAGCTGGATTATAGATGGAAGATTGGGCTTGCAAACAGCACCCCAGCACGCAGGTAAATCTTACCTGATGATCAGCACTACGAAGGTCAACGCAGTCAGAAATTTCAGCCGAAGGTCTGGCAAAACAAGGAGAAACATCTTAAGGGACGAACATGGATTCACGGTGGATGGCAATCAAATGGCAAAGGAAAGGATGCTCCTACCGGTGTACGGCATGTTCTTCAGCTCAGAGCAGGCTCTGACGATCAAGAAGATCAGGTAGAGGATGTACACAGACACCACAACCAGGAAGAATATCTTCATGCCCTGAAACGGACCCATAAGGAGAGCAATTAGTAGAAGCACAAAGCCAATGAAGAAAACCAAAAAACAAAATCTAAAACCTTTGGTTCCCCTCTCATACACCATTTATTTCACGCTCACCTGGAAATTCCCAATGTCGACCTTGTACTGGTAAGTGGGGTCATGCAGTTCATTCACCCTGCAAAAGATGTTTTGAAACAAATCTTATACAGCCCCGTTGTCATAAAACAATTATATTTTTCAGTTTCAACATTTGATGCGTTGTCTTTGCTCCATTTTCAATTAAATATGGGTTTATATGATTTGTAAATCATTGCATTCTTTTTTTATTCACACTTTACAACTTTTTTGGAAAAGGGGTTGTATATCGTTTGCCAACCACCATCATCTAAGGTGTCCAGGTTAATAACATAACGGCAAAACTCAATTTACATCTAACCTCCATCTTAACGTGGGGTAATGTACCATCATGACTAGCCTTAAACAACTAAGAGTTGGCTGGGACAGCACAACACACAGCCTGAAACGGTGATGTAGACTCACGTCTGCCAGATCCCCAGGGTTATGGAGGACAACCATATAAGGCCCACGATGACCAGCTTGGGCAGATAAAAGGTCATGCACTTCCTCTCTCCCTGAAATGCAAGAATAAGGGCGCTGAGCATCTCTCTGACACAGAGTTAATCATCCTATGGGGTCACGATTACCCCAGGCAGTAATGTGATACCTGAACGCGGATACCGTGGTAAACACAGAGCCAGAACAGCAACAGGGCACAAAGGAACACTGCTTGGAACAGGGCATCCAGCGTACCGGGGAACCAGCTGTTCACCAAGAATGACAGTGGGAAGAAGGGGTCTGGGGAAGAGGACAACAGATAAATGGCCGTTATGACACAGCAAAGAAAAAGCATTGAGAGAATGGCGAGTTTAGGTGGGAATATATGATGTCATCAAATTATGAACTTATGAAACTGATAAACCTTGTTCTGTAAAACAATCATGAAACTTCACAGAACAGAACTGAAGTACACTTGACTCCCAAGCTGTCCAGTCTGATTGGGGAGGGGGTGGGGGGCAATTCACCATTATACAGGAGCAGCAGAGGGAGCAGGATGGACATCCACTTCTGCTCGATGCCCCAGTCCCGCATGGAGAACTTCCTCAGGGAGTGGGCAAACATGCACTGCAACACACACAGGAAAGCCCCATGCTGTTCACCAACGCTGCGGTGGCAAAGCATTTCCATGATACGTCCTCCATGTCGCCATGCTTACCGTGACCACAAATGTCAGCACCACGAAGACGAAACGAAACCAGATCTCCACCTGGGAAAAGGACGGGTTGTAGGTCTTCCACTGCGGACCGGAAGGAGAGGAGCAAATAATCAGCTGCTACAGCATTACAGATGGGATGCCCCCCCCCACCCCATCACCAGCACGGACCCCGCCCTCACCATGAAGGTCACTTCCCGGATGCCAAAGGTCTCCAGGCCTTTGAAGCTGACACTGACATGGTACCGAGTGTAATTCAAGTAGCCCAGATGCACCACGATGATCTCATCACATGTCTGTACAGATCACAGAAAGGGACAATAAAGATGAGTACATGACAACCAGCATATACCAGGGTATTGAAATACCATCTGAATTCTCTAAAGCAGTGTTTCCAAATCCAGTCCTTGGTGGTTTGCAGACAGTCCATATTTAAGCTCCCTTCCAGCTCCCGATAGGGAGGGAGCAAAAATGTGGACCATCTGTGGGTCCCTGAGGACTGGATTGGGAAACACTGCTCTAAAGAGTCTAATTGCATACAGACACTCAAAGGTGCACTCTCACCAGCGATTGCACATTCACTGTTCCACAGTGCAGGATGCGGGACTTCTGGTGAACATTGCTGTTGATGCGGGTAACGCTGGCATCTTGCATTACCCCTTTCAACTCCACGTTGATCTCCAACGAGTAACTGTAATCCACCCCTGTGGAAAGAGGAGGGCAGGAGTGAAGACCCGCCCTGAAGGGCGACAGCCATGACAGAACCTCCCAACTGCAATATGGCCATATTGAGACCCCTCCGATCCAGATTACACCCTTGACGATCCATTTAATGTCTCCCACTTCCTGTGAAGCATTAATCCTGTCACTGAGCAGCAGAAGGTGAAACCCCTCTCCCAGACAAAGATCATCATGAGATGTAAATGTAAATGTTCAGATTAACCCTCATCCATACTCTGCCCCTCACGAAACCAGATTCTGTCAACAGGATTAAGGATTAAGTTAACATGATTGACTGATTGGCTGTTTGATAAACAGGCAGGGTGACTTTATAAATCCCAAGTAGGAAATTCAGCCGTTTCTCTCAGCCCCATCTATCATTCCATGTTCCTGTAAAACAGGGCCTGCTGTGCCAGTTCAGGGGTGTATGCCTGAGAACAGTGCCCCCTACAGGAATGCCCAAGAAAAAACCTCACCACTGAGATGCTCCAGCTGGATCTGACAGGTTAGCCACAGCTGCTGGTTGTAGGTGGATAAAGGTAGAGACTGCAAGCTGAAAGGTCCAGTCTGAAAGTGGGCAGAATATTAATTATCCATCTATCCATCTAACCAACCACTTATCCAGAACAGGCTCCCCATGCTCTCTACCCCAGGAAGCATGGGGCACAAGGCACCTTTCAATCGTAGGGTGCGCAAACATGCAAACTGCACACACACAGAGTGGAGGCAGGATTGAAACCCCCCACACCTGGAGGTAGGACCCATTTCTATGTTTTATGTGAATATTATACACCTATAAAACATGCATACCGATTCTAAACATGTTAACAACATAATTAAAAACCACAACATGAGTAAATGTATTTGAAGTTGACAGTGGTCTGACCTTGGTATGGGAACCGTTGGTCGCATTGTACTCCTCAATTATTTTAGGGCCTGTCGATACACAGAAAGAGTGAACGGAGATGAAATAGTTAGCCAGTGTTCTAGGGAAAGAAGTAAGGGGCTGACAGCACAGCCATGTGTGTTTCTGTTGGCATCAACACAAAGGTGGCACCTGAAAGAGCAGTAACAGACCACTCCGATTTAAAAGAAAACAGAGGGAAAATCCACCACTAACAACCTTCCAGACCTTTCACACAGTGCAGTGGCTCTATAACTGTGTCCATTTATACCTATTATAATTATTTTTAGAATAGACATTTTACATCCATTCATCTCCAAATCTTGGTAGCACCCCTAGCTCCTCTTTACGAGGATACAGAATCTCGCTTCTCAACAGCACTGCCTGGTAACAGTCATCCACCCTGCACCCTGCATGGTACAAAACCCAAACAAATGCCTATCAGTGACCTACATATGGAGGCATATGTCCATGTCTAGTTTAGCAGGGAGACACCCAGAAATGAGCAGCTTACTTTCTTTTTTAGGAAAAATACTGCTGGTGATAAAGGGCCAGGCCTTATCGCACCAGCTAGCTCCAACACAACAGATTTAATCAAACTCAAACAAAGGTCATCCGCAGGCGGAGGCTCGGGGGGGAAGGGAATCTCGAGTTTCACACCAGGAGCACCAGAATTGACAGCGCACACTCCGTAATGCGTCTCACTGTTTCAAAAACAATGGCTATTGGAAGATGGGGTAAAGTACACTTGAGTAATTGCTCACTTGAGCAACACAATCTCCAATCTATCATACATTTAAAACGAACTAGGCCATAAAAAGCAGGAAACAGTCTGACAGCAGGGATGGAGAGGAAAAAAAAAACAATTCACTAACTAGACTGGAAAGTCTTTGATTAGACAAGCTGGCCTAAAAATGTTTGAGAGCACTGAATGTTATCCATATTATTCAAAAAGACAAAACAAGAGTACCTACCCGCTATACCAACGAAGACTGTCAGGCCAAAGCATATAAAGAAAACCACAAAGACCAGGACAAAATGCCGCTTGGACAGGGTGTAGAGGCGCATTGGGGCCAGCCTGCAAGAGACAGAGGCAGAAACATCAGAAACTAGTTGTTCACATTAAGTTTTCGCTGTTAGCTAATCATGAAGTGACACTATGATATTGGCCCGAAGAGAGATCATATCTTGCACGTCTTAGAGATCTTAACTTAAGGGGCTCAGAAATGTGATTTATAGTTTTCCTTATAACGCCAAGAAATATTTTAGTTAAAGAGTACAAGATGTACCTTGAGTTTTGTAAATAGTATATCAGATATTCTTGCTACCAATCATAAATAGGCGGGTTATGTACTGTTTGATTGGGGGAATGCCGGATCACTGCAAAGTAAACCAGGATGTTTAGCGGTTACACACGTGTATATAAACAGTCGACCGGCCATGTTTTGCTGCACACGGAGCAAATAAACAAGGAGAATGTGATGTCCTCAGAATCTGGCTCACTCGCGCTACAGGGTCACTTGTGAGCAATCTATAAACTCTACATAAATGTAAATACACCCCACTCTACATAAGACAAAGAAAATGCCAAATGACAGGTTACAATATGTCATCTAAACGAAAAAAACACACACACATGCATCACACCTAAAACATATGGCGGAGAGCAAGTTTGTAAACTTCTTAGTCAGCTTACTTATCCGCTGTAGTTGAAAAGATTAAAAACCTAACTTCCAACGGCGCCTCGGAAGCATCTCTAACTCACCGATCCATAATCTTCGGCCCGGTGAAGTCGAAACGTCGGCGAGATGACCACCGGAGCTCCGAGCCGCTTGGAGACAAGCACGGCTACATCCGCATTCCTGAGACGAGGCGGCGCGCGGAACGCCACGTCATCATCGCGGGCCCATGCCCTGTCACATGATGAAGGGGGCGGGTCGCGTGTTTCTCTACTGCTCTGCGGGTCGAGTTCATCTCGCCTGCTTTCCCCCCCATGTTTATTAAATGACGAAAACATGTAGCCCTCTTTACATGCATCCGCTGATTACCTTAGACTGGGATGCAATGTCACTGGAGCGCTTTAAGCATGTTTGGCAGCAGGAATGGTATTTTCTAGAGCATGATGAAGTTAATCTATTATTAATATTTATTCACGAATATGATCTGCTGTTTTTTCCCATATATGAGTAGACAGTGTCACGTTTCATCCGCACTCCAATCGTTAAGTAGACGTGTCATTAGTTGGAGGCCATTTTACAGTACAAGAAATTAACTCAATGTCAGTTGCTAAATAAGCTAATAATTCCCCTGGGATAGCAAATGGTGCTAGCAGTCTTGCCATTTTTCAATGCTGTGTTAAAATATGTCATTCAGTGTTGTGAGTGGAAGATCTTAGTTTCATAAACAGAACTGTCAAAAGGCTTCAGCAGCCACAGATAACCAGATTGTATCTCTGTAGCATTTTCCCTCAGGGATGTGTACAATACATTGAAGTATGCTTGGTAAAATGAAATAAGTAAAAACTCAAAAAAAAATCCAGGGTTCATTCCATTCCAGTCATTCGTTTTCTGATACCCCTTGTCCTATTCAGGGTTACAGCTGGGTGGATGGACAGAGGAGGCACTATGCCCACAGACTGGCAGGCCTGCTCGGGTGGGGTTACAGCTGGGTGGATGGACAGAGGAGGCACTGTGCCCACAGACTGGCAGGCCTGCTCGGGTGGTGTTACAGCTGGGTGGATGGACAGAGGAGGCACTGTGCCCACAGACTGGCAGGCCTGCTCGGGTGGTGTTACAGCTGG
>JAABNX020000045.1:19972669-19988912 GCA_015163995.2 Mormyrus lacerda
CAGTTAAGAGAAGAGTACAGGGTACAGTGATGAGTTTTGAAGGGAGCATTTGTTATAAACCGAATGGCAGAATGGTACAACATAAAATTAAGCACTAAAGTAAAAAAAAACAAAAAAAACAAACCATAACACCGACTCACAGTAGTATATGGTAGCTGGTGGTTATTTAAAGGGAAAGTCCCGCTTAATGTGTCGTCAGTATGAGTCAACATGAGATTTCACGCCAGTGTGTGGTCAGCATGTGGTCGCTGTTAGATTGGTTTGCGGTCGCTTGCGCAGTAGACCTGCACTTCAGTGCCGGACCTTACCTTGATGGTGGGGGCAAAGGCTGCCGAGACATAGGCGCATAGTCGCGCCGGCACGGCCAGTTTGCCGACGTCCTTCTCGTCCCGCAGGGCGCTGGCGATGCCCTGCTGGCACAGGAGCTGCAGGCTGGCCACCCGGTGTTCCACCCGCACCACGTGCAGCGCTGGTCCACACGCCAGGAACAGCCGCGAGTCCCGGTGGCCCCAGCACAGGGTGCTGATGGGTCGCTGGAGAGGGGAAGAGCACATGGGGTTAAGTTCCAGCTGTACTTACATCCCTTGGTCTGGGTTGCTACAGTGTGTCGCCTGCTAAGGGCCATCGACTCCAGGACCCCAAGGCTATACATATAAGCTTGACGCGGATGTTTTTAAATGAACCACATCAGCTAAATCACGTGGATGAGAATTTACGTGAGATAAGGAGCCCACCTGAGCTGGTGTCTCCAGGGTGTAGATGTGCTCTCCGTGGATGTTGTAGAACTTCACGAGGGCGTTCCTGGGCAATGGAGGGGCGCACGTGGGGTCGGAGGTCAAGCCATGCCTCTCCATGCCGGCCACCGCCAGCAGGTCCCCTTGGGAACACCACTGTGCCACCACATCTGCATGCCAACAGAGAGGTTAGGATCCGCCCCCCAGGAGTCAGGTGCCCAGTCACGCCCGGCCCAGAGGCCGGCCCACCTACCCTTGAGCCCCGAGCGGATGACAGCGGGGGTGAGGTCGTCATAGTTGTTCATCAGGCTGATATCCCCAGATGTGAAGCTGACAGTCAGCAGAGGCTTTAGGTGGTGCACTGCAAAGAGGCATTTTAATTCTACAAACTGATAAATGCTATTATGGGGTCACCGGAGAGGTTATCATCATACTGAAAAAATAAAGACGACTATCCAAGTCGGGATTCTCTAGGCCGCTATGAAGTCCGACTCAGATCAGCAGGCTAGTGGGAAAAGACAGGACAAGCACAGCCACTAAGCATCATGCGGCGTTTCCTCTTCTGGCTCTTTTCAGCACAGTAACCTTTTGTGTTTTAGAAAACAAAAGTTTATTCAAACTGTCAAGCTGACGACATCCGGGAGTCTTTGGGCTTTCATTACTGCCTTTCCAAGCAAGCTATCCCAGGACTACTACTGTCAGCGGGCAGAGAGGCCCACGTCAGCCAGCGTTGCCGGTGAACTTTCAACCGTGGCTGGAGGGGAAATCCTAATGAATTCGCTTTTGTTCCTGGTGCTGCTATGCGAAAAACTGCAAGAGTGCTTAAAGACCAGGAGAGACCTCACTCTCACATAGGTGCAGCCGGTTCAGAGTAGACCAACTAACCTAACTAACAATGCTACTCGACTACTACTAATTATAGGCTGCTAGCTGAACAATGCTAAGCAGAGGATGCTATCTAGAGGATGCCAACAGAGAACTTCTATTCAGAGGCTGCTAACTGAAGGCTATGAGCATCATCCATTTAGCAGCCTCTGACTATCTGGAAGTTGCTATTTAGAGGCTATTAACTGAGCAATGCTAACCAGAGGACACTAGCTAATCAAAGGCCGCTAACTGGATGATGCTAGTCAGAGGCTGTCACCCAGAGGCTAACCAGACACTGACTGAACAATGCTAACTGGAGGCCCCTAAATGAACATCGCTAATCAGAGGCTGCAAAATGAACAATGCCAACTGGAGGCTGCTAATCAGGGTCCACTAACTGGATGATGCTGAAGGCTGACGATTGAATGATGTTATCCAAAGATTGATGTTATCCAGAAGCTGCTAATCAGATAACTTTGCCCGGAGAACGCTATATGTAACCCAAGCTCACAGCACAGGCCAGCTCCGCACATGCATAGTCAGTGATGCTCATGAGTTCAAATCAAGTCTCCGTCGTGGTTCTAATTTGACATTTACGATTTACGAAAAATTTAACTTCCTATTTGTTTTTTTTTCTATTAGTAATTGATATGACTGAAAGATAATCACCACTTTCTCAAAAAAAACGTTGAAGACATAACTTGAGCAAAACAGGTAAACTTTAATGTAATCAGTGTGACTACACACACACACGTCTGTGCTTGGTTACCTTGGGGCAAGACGTAGTCATCCGAGTCAGTGTCGCTCTCGTTGCTGTCCTCCACCAGGAAGTTGGGGTAGTTCCAGGACATGCCGACGATCCCATCCGACTCGTGCAGAAGGATGTGAGCCAGCATACGGCCGTGGCAGTCCATGACAATCACCTGGCCATCTGCCGTGCCGAACAGCACCTGTGGGAACGGAGATCGACTGCTTTCTGTAGTGCCCAAGCTGCTCGGAACTTTTTGACACCCCCCCCCCCAAATCAAGTACCCATCCTTAAGATTTTACCTTGGCATGTGACAGAAAGAAGTGTGCGAACATTAATTAGTCAAAGCACCAATTAATAACCTGAGGCCTTAAAAAGCCAGCCAGTCTCACTACTTCTGTCGGAAAAATGAATCATGCAAGCGTCAATAATGACTGTTCACCTACCCACGATATACACGGTTTAAATATCGTCTCAGATATCTCTCCTTAAACACTGTAATAAAACATGCATTTGTTAAATGTTTCCACAAGTTTTAAGGTTCAGATTTTGCATTTGGTTGCAAGCTGAACATTTTCCTCTCTCTGTAACAGGCAAGACCAAGCTTCATGTTACGGGTTTTAATGAGCTTTAAGCCAAGTAAACAGACGTGACACACCTTATTCTTTCACATGCAGCACGATTCCGACTAAGGCCGACAACCGTCCTCAGCATAAATGCTGACGCCACATGGGTAGGTCAAAAGATTCCCGGGAGGGGGGGGGGGGCATGGTGTTGCAGGTAAACTGCAGTGCCCCCCCCTACTTTGGCTAATGGCTAATGCATTTTTTTACCCCCACCCCCTCCAGGGGTGTGCTGCCAGGAGGCCTCTGCCTACCCTTCTGGCTGCGATGCCTGTACTACTCGTGACGTTCTTCCAGCCGTCTTTCCTTTTTTCCTTGCTGCTGTACCAATGTCCATCCTGCCATCAGAAGCAGCACCAGCACCTGCCTGCCATCACCTGCCTGCCCTCCGTGTTGAGACTCAAATGCTAAAATATGGACAGTGTGCGCTAGGACTTTGCCATCTTGTCCATTTGCCTTCCTCTGCTGGCCTGTGGAGGATGAGCTCCTCCTCTAAGTCTCTTCTGGGGAGTTTTTCCTTGCCACTGTCACCTCTGGCTTCCTCACTAAGGGCATGGGGCAGGGATGATGTAAGGTGCTTTGAGATGATGTAAATGCACTACACAAATAAAACTGAACTGAACTGAATTAAATCAGAGTTGTCACATTATGCATAGGTGTGAATGGTGTTTGTGCTCTGCGATGGGTTGGTGCCCCATCCTGGGCTGTTCACTGCTTTGTACCCATAGGCTCCGGACCCCCGTGACCCCGCACAGAACAAGCAGATATAGAAAATGGATGCATTCTCAGGGACGATCTTTAGCCGTCCACTGACTTTACGCGATACTGGGTGACACGTCCTGTGGACCACTCCAGTTCACATGGTGCTTCTGTCCAAAGAGACGTACAAGTGAGAAAAGCGTGGGGTCAGATGGCAGGGTCAGTCAGTGACCCTGGAGCAGCAGAGGTTAAGGTCCTGTTTCGTTAATTTTGCCAGCCACAGGACTCAAACCCACCACCAGGGCAGGCCGTACCTGCTGGTCGTCAGGTGTCCAGATGCCGCACGTGATCTGGCTCTCCAGGTTGATCTCAGAGGACCAGTGTCTCTGACCACTGACCGAGCCTACCAGCACGAAGCCGTCCCGGTAGGAGATGAGGGCCTGCGTGCCATCGTGGGACCAGGTAAAGTCACTAACCTGAGGGGTGGGGTGGGGTGGGGGGACAGAGATGAAATGCTGGCACTGGTAGTGTGGACAAGCTCCGTTTCGGGCATCACAATTAAAACCCAACTGGAAGCAAGCAGAGCCCTTACCTGAGCTCCACGGTCATTCACCAGCTCGACCGACCAGCGGCCCTCATACTGGATCCATACAAATATACCACCATCTGTGTCACACGTGGCCAGCTTCTGAAAGGGCTCGTTCCAGCGCACCAGCACCACCTGCAATGGAAAAGCAACCCCCGTTAAGACTCAACCACTCTCCTGCCACAGTTCTTCAAACCCCTCAGCTGAGCAGCAAACAGAAGGTCCCACCCACCTACCAATCATAGCCCTTCAAGACTGTGGCCACACACTCTTGATGCATAACCATACCCCTATCATGTTAACCAAACCTTTCTAACCTACATGAATGACAGACATACTAAGAGATTCATTTTTGGCTGTATCTTAATTAATCAAGCTTTATTTTGTTACTCTCTGATCCATTTGGGCAGAACAGGGAACTCTGATGTGGTGCCAAAGTCCAAGATGTGGTTGAACCTCAGATAAACCTCTTGCTGCTATACGGCAGCAAGTAGCTGGTTAAATCAACCGTGCCAGCAAGACCCGAAAGCTGAGGAGATCCAACTGGGATCCCAGGCGAGAAACTCAACCTGACTTACTTCGGTGAGAACATCCGGCAGCGTAAATATCGCAGAAGTCGAAGTTCAGGAGAACGCTAAAAATAGACACTAAGAATAGATGCTGACGCATCCCTCAGAGCTGAAGCACTCAGTCGATCTCCTGTATGTTTGGACAGTTTGAGTCAAGGGTCTTGACCACACAGTGGGCCAAACTACTGAAGCAATCTGAGGAGGGGAGCTCACAAAAGCCATGTGACGCAGCACCCAGTGGGCCCCCTCCATGCCCTCTAATAGGCCGCCCCCTCCATGCACCAATAAGCAGCCACAAAAGCAGACTTACAGGGGGAGGGTGGGGACAGGCCCAGTGTTAGCAGTTACAGGTCAAAAATTAAAATTGGCTCATTTACTACCTGGTCCGAAAATACCCAGAAAATACATAGAACGGTCAGGCCACCGGGGAACCACAGCCATCCCCACAGAGTAAGAGCGGTCAGGCCACTGGGGAACCACAGCCATCCCCACAGAGTAAAAGCAGTCAAGCCATCAGGGAACCACAGCCATCCCCACAGAGTAAAAGCAGTCAAGCCATCGGGGAACCACAGCCATCCCCTCAGAGTACCCATAGCCATGTTCTAAGTGACCTCACTGTGTGCTCATCTATGACCAATAAACTCTAGACACACCATGACCACAGCAGAACGGTACGTTTTACTACACTGTCCAAATAAAGTCAAATGGGGTATGGAACATACATGAACGTCTATTTTTTCCATTTAAGATGGTTTTGCCATGTTACATTACAATTTCTGTTAACTAAATGTCTTTATTATTATTCTACCACTATTTTAACCAGTCTTAACCAGTATAAATAACTCCAGTTCAGTTCCTTCACTTCAGCAGAAACTGTATGTAGAGCTTTAGGTCTGACTGACACGCTCGCACGCACACACCATGAGCCACCGTGGTTTAACAGGCTTAGGGTTTATTTAAAGGGCGCTCACTTCCGCCCTTGCCTGCCCGATCCAGTGGCAGAAACAGAGATTCCGTGTCTCGGTGACGCAGACGGAACAGTGTCATGCACTGTAGCAGGGGACAGAACTTGTATGTAAACAAATGGACACTGAATTTCCCCTTAGGAAGGTATTACTGCACCAAAGGAGAAAAAACATGCTGATTTCATAAGCATATGGTTCATCGACAAAATTAAAGGGCACACTGACCTGGACTGTGAAAAGTAAGAAACGCAAAGGTGATTTAAGATGCTTCTATTTGACATTCAACTTATTTAAAGAGCGCAAGGGAGGGACAGCGTATGAACCACACTTTTAGGAACCTGCATCATTACCCTGCAAGGGGAAGGGGGGCAGCTACAAGAGCTTCAGCTTGTTTGGGGCCGAGACCCCCGTGCCATCTCCGGGGTCCTGCCAGCATCTGCATGACAATCAGCGGCCTGCTGCCAGTGCATCGGGGATGATGATGTAAACCAGAGCTTCAGGCAGGCATCTGCAGCGAGGCCAGAAGCAGCCAACGGGGACGGTAGACTACCTGCACCCCCCCTCCCAAATCCCCAGTGAGGCTGCAGGTACACAATGCTCTCCATTCGCAGAACAGGGACATCTCTCAGACAGAGGCGGCCTGGCAGGGGGCGAAACCCAGAAACACGGAATTCATAGCGCAGGCACCTGCCTTGGCTGACCTGCCCCTGGAACCTGCCTGTCCTTTTCCTCTTGCAGCCAATCAGCAGCTGCAATCAGATAAGCCAATCAGATAAGGCCGAACCCTCACACTGCAACTGATTTTTAAGTGGCACTGAAAAATTAACAGCATTATTCTGTATATGAACGTACAATCTGCATGACTTCTGTGTCCGAAATGACATTTACATACCGGCTAGGCGATATAATCACACACACACACAAACTCTGCATAATCATATCTTTATGGGGATCATCCATTCATTTCTATGGGCAAAACCTTAATCCCAGCTATAACAGCCTTAACCCCTACCCAGCCCTAATCTTAACCATAAGTAACCAAATAAAATGCATGACATTTGGCTTTTTAGTTTTTTTTTGATTGCAATCACTGGTTTTTATGAAATTGAGGTTATCCTTATGAGGACCAAAAAATGTAAAAATGTAACAGGTTTTTACCACCTTGTGAGGATATCTCATCCCCATGTAATGATTACAAACACACACATACACACAAATTACTTTGATTATTAGAGCTGAAGACATTTTTATTAAGTTATTCTCTATGCTATTCTAATAATTACTGAAAAGAGAATGCCATTCATTTTAACTATAATCCAGTGCCGGTTAAGTTCCCGTCCAGAGGGGACCGTTCCCCAGGGAACAGTACAAGAAGATGCTCCCAAATGGGCCCGTCCCCTGGCCCGGTGGGCCGCCACCGCTGCCATCAGCCTGCAATAGCATGCGGGCCCCACCGGTGCCTTCAGCCCACCAATTCTAGCAAGCTTATGAGAGCAAAGCTCTGATCGCGCACAGCAAGACACCGCGAGGAGCCCCAGGCAGTCTGCCGGAATCTACATGCAAGGTTGGGTAGCGCCACCCTTAAGGGACAGCTGCAAATGGACTGCTGGGGGAAAACCATAATCCATCCATCCATCCACATTCCAGCTGCTTGTCCAGCATGGGGTCGTCGGGGCTGCTCCTCACTTATCCATAATTCATCCATGCATGTATCCATGTATCCAACCTGATCAGGGTCACAGGGGGAAGAGGATCTGGGGCCTCTAGCCCAAATTCAAAACCCTTGTAAGCCGTCCACCCCCCCCACATTTATTAAGCAGATACAATAAGCTGAGTGACTGTTGCTAACCTAAGCAGTTTCATTCGCGAAAACATGGTGAGGCAAATGGAGCGTTTACAAGGCAGAAGGATTCATGGGCAGAATGCGACCGGATGCGATCTCCGTGTGCAGCCCGAGAGGGATGCTTTTCAGCAGGCACTGTGCCACCCCTGCGCATGTCAGCTTCAGCAGTCACCGTGACACCACTGCGCATGTCAGCTTCAGCAGGCACCGTGACACCACTGCGCATGTCAGCTTCAGCAGGCACCGTGACACCCCTGCGCATGTCAGCTTCAGCAGTCACCGTGACACCACTGCGCATGTCAGCTTCAGCAGGCACCGTGACACCCCTGCGCATGTCAGCTTCAGCAGGCACCGTGACACCCCTGCGCATGTCAGCTTCAGCAGGCACTGTGACACCACTGTGCATGTCAGCTTCTCCATGGCTGCACCTTGCTCTCACTGACTATACAGTCCCACCATCCGACACTTAACACGCATTTGCCTTAAAAACGTAATCATGTCTTAAAAATGTTTCATTATGCACTGACTAAATAATAATAGGAATACAATAATAACAGCAAAACCAGTTAGTACTTCTTCACTGAAGTTTAGGTCACAGATCACACTTTTGTCAAAAATCAGTATTTGACATTCTTTCATGTATACATCATACACATTCTTTAATGCCAAATTGGTTTTAACACTTTATTGGACACCGTAGTAGGGTTTTAATCCCCCTTACTGGACAAGGGTGATTAAACCCGGCACTGAGTCCAAACAGTAAAAAAATAACCTCACTAGTAATGGCTAAGCGACTGGAAGACTGATCGCTCTCTCACCTCGCTGTTGTGTCCCCTCAAGTTGAAGTTGATTCTCTGCGGCGTGCTCCGGTCCCGTCTGCAGTGGCTGGAGGTGAAAGTGACCCCGACCACCCCCCTCCCATTTCCCGTGGCAAGCCAGCCCTCTTCGTAGTAGCGCCTACGGCACACAGGCTTCTCCTTCTCACTCTTGGGCACGCGGCCCTTCCAGGATAGGCACAGGATATTGGAGTCGCTGCAGAGAATGGCGCCATGCTCCACCGCCGCGAACATCCCTCCTAGAGTGACTGGGGCCCCCGAGTGGTGGGAGGGAGCCACGGGGGAAAGATCTGTCTTATAAGCCCAACTCGATGTGACTGGCTTAGCGCTTGCGGTGGACCGAGTCAGTGCTGACACCCCGAGTGGAGGAGCGCTGCATAGTAATAAGCGGAGATATCCCGGACGACTCGAATTCCGCGCCAACCCGAGCTCCTCAGGGTCTGCCCAGAGCACTGATCAAACTCAAAAATGCCTGAGAACATTCCATTAAATCCAAAGAGGATAGATGGCTCCCTACTGAGAGTTTATGGGTGCAGAGACGTTTGACAGAAGCTTTTAAAAATTGCATAAATAAAAGGCACACTATTCAGGTCATTCTGATGCGTTAAAATGTAGCAAAGTCACATCTACCAAGGATCCCAGCATACAAACCTAATTATGCGAAGACATTGAGATTCCTCTAGATGACCTACTGTCAGCTGTCGATTTGTTAAAATTCAAGATGATGACAAATTTAGAAAATCTTAAGCTATGCAAATAAGGTTATGCGAATGTCCAGTCTTCCATTCAGTTGACCATAAAAGCATACAGTTAAATGCTGACAGTAACTTGATAAGAATTTTGATTTTATACAATCAGTAACTGACAGAGGTAAACACTTTAGTGACAGTGCATGACGTAAAAAAAAAAAAAAAAACATTCCTGGATTTTCCTGTCCTCGCGGTTCCCAGATCCTTTAAATTGCACCTGAGCACTCTGGCAACCGAGGTTGTCTCACGCTGCTAAAGAAAAAACTGAATTCGGTTTCAGATGTTCAGCAGATTAAAATTTGAGCATAAAAAAATACCCAGGCAACATTCCGTGTACGATAGCGCTTGTCTTATCCGTCCCTGGACGGCTCGCCTGCTGTGTCAGTGTCCGCCCTGTCCAAGTCAACTTGAAACAGTGTGTCAACTGTCCATCCGCAGGAATGTCCCTTCGCTTGGCAACGTCATTACGTCACCCTGCTCGCCACCAATCAGCGTCGGGAATCCCTTCGAGCGTTCTGTGACAAGACAAAAACATTACTGGTTGTTATACCTGTAGTAGGGAAAGACCTCCCGACGACCGTGATGATAATGTTAATCGGGGATAACCCGACTTGTTTTGTGCATTAATCAACTAAAGCGCCTCCAGACCTGTGAAAGCGTCGCACGCTAAATGTGAAAAGACGAGTGTATATCGTTCAGCTAACGCTACAGCAATGAGCCGACTAGGCTTTACTGATCCCCCTGCGTACGTGTTGATATAGCTAGAATTTTTGAGTACGTGACTTTTGAGTGTTTTGGGTTATTTAAGGCAGGACGATGTAATATAAAACAAGTGTAAAGCAACACGTATCACTGATCTAAACAGAATCTAACAACAAGGATTTTACACATTAGTAAATAAAAGATAACCGACATCGCATCTTGAGGAACCCGAATATTTTTGCATAACCAAAAAAAAAAAAAAAACAGTAACTGGCGATTTATATGAAATCCCCGTAGAAAGAATCGGCCTCAAATATTAATTGTCAGCATATCACAGCAACTAGTCTTGCACTTTACATTCACAAATAATTTCACAAATAATTTTAATAATAATGTTCGGACAGGCCGTAGCCGTTCTGACTGTAGTTAAATAAAAAACAAACGAAAAAAACAGGAAAAATGGATTGCGAATACAGATCTACTAAGCTAACAATCATTGCTAGATATAGTCCAGATTTAGAAAATGTTCGTTGAAAGATAAAACATCCACGCCGTGAAGATGAGAATACTAAATATGATTAGCTTGCTCACTCTCTACACAAATAAAAAATATACAGTTTTAAGAATCGTAATGTATTATTTCATTAAATAGCACTTTTACTGTGCACAAGCGCTATATATTGGTAGCTGGGCTGCCTTGCTAATTTAAAATCCCGTTTTTACGCTTGTTTCAATAGCCAGAATGCTACGGGATACCGTCAGGGATTTCAAACACATAATTTTTTTAATTAGAGCGGAATTAAATTAACCAAATCGTTAATGCAGCGAAACAAGGTTAGGGAGAATTAATTAACAGATACTTGATGAAAATATTTCTGAATAACAATCAATCGCTTACCTCTCGTCTCTTGTGTTGGTGCCACTCTGCTGGGCCCACTCCGGGGTCACGTGATGGTCACATGATTTATCGGTCGCCATATCACAAACCCGGTTAATAAGAAAAATGCACTGTTCTTTTGAACAGAGGAGATATTGTCAGTATATGTAAAACGTTTTTTTAAAAGAAACTAGCACTTCGTAATTTATAGTTACAGTCAGCAGTTCTGGTACTATTTATAGTCCAGTTTCTACATTAGAAATGGCAACATTTGATACTTTAAGGTAATGAGCTGCAAGAAAACAACCCACAATATTTTAAAATAGCACTGACTTTGGGACTATAATTAAATGAAAAACAAACAAACAGAAAATAGCTGCAAAAATGAATTGGGATACAGACATACCAAGCAGCCATCATTGCAAGATTGAATCCAGATTTAGAAATTGCAGTGCACAGTTTAGTGAGTACAAATGACCAAAGACAAAATGACAAAACTTCTATAGAATTAAACACTAACCGTTATTACGTGACAATGGATTATACGGATAACTGGATTATATTATGGGGTAATGATTTGACCTAAGCAGCTTGCTGCACATGAACATCTTCATAAAGAGTAATTAGGTATAGGTACAAGACAGACTTGATAAAGACAATTGAAATGAACCAGAAGGATCTTCTTTACTGGATGGTTTGTATTGCTGCATTTTCTAGCTGTAGGTAATGCACCTCCTGACTGTAAACCCTCCCATACCTCAGTCTGTGTCACATTTCCCAAAACTTCCCAATAATAAGATTTATAAAAGACAACAAAATTAAAACATTGGGTGTTTAATTAATTTATCACATATGTACAGACAGTAATGAACATAATATTTGTGTGTAGCTGTAAAAAAGCCACAAAAAGTAGTTGATTTAATATTCTAAACTTCAACTGGGTAATTCATTTTAAACAAATTAATTTAAATACACTATCCAACTTAAGATCACCAAAAGGGTACAGTGCATCCAATACAGAAATACAGAGACACAGAGCTCAGAGCTCTGCGCAAACAACAAATCATAAAGATTCCCACTTGAAAAAAAACATGCTCTCTGAAAGGAGCTCTTTCTTGTTGTGAAGCATATTCCTTTACTTCTGGGTAATGGGGAATGAGTTCTGGTCCATCAGTTCCCCTACTTTCTCTTGAAGAATCTGAACTACTTCTGCCAGAATGAAGACATGCGTGTCGTCAAGGTCCTGAATGATGAATTTCTTCCCCAGGGCCGAGGTTTCATCCAAGTATAAGAGGAACTGCTTCATTGCAGGGTCACTGTTTTATAGGGGGAAGGAACAGACTCACAGTCAGAGTTCCATCAACATTCTACACAAAAGATGAAGTATTCATTCTACAAAGAAGGTTCTCCCCCCTGTATCCAGGGCAAACAGCTGTCTGTTGCTCTCCCGTCTCCAGTTTTCAGCTTTATTTATGATGCTTTACTTGTGACAAGACATTACACATCTTGTGGGAACATTACTATGAGTGATACTATGGTAATTTTCCATTATGTGATTTTAAAAAAATAAAATACACTAATAATGGTCCCAGTAGTCTCCTTGGATGAAACTTTTTTACACAAAATCCCTATGAGTAAGTTTATTAAAAATATGATGTTCTTTTGGGTAAAGGGAAGCAATTTAAATACTTAAAGAAACTACGCCACGATTCTCATAGTTGTTTAAAATAGCTAATTTAGCATGTACGCTGACCAAAACCTTATTTAAACATGTACGTTTTGCAATAATAAGGCAGTAGGCTGTACGCACCACTCAACAAGAACCCCCTTCAGAACATTGACCATATTTGGAAATATCTGCACTGGACTGCAGAGAAAAGATGCTTAGTTTGCTCCAGCTGAAAACAACTGTAAAGAAACGAATACAATTAGTTGACGAGAAATTAAGACGACAAACAAGATCGCATGGCTAGCACTGGAAGGCTACCAAGCCGACAAGCCAGTCAACCACTCTATCGATAAATATCGTGCAGGGTTCTTAAAATGTATCTTATACAACTTATGTAGAAAAATTTGCTAAAACTGCTGCGAAACAAAGCAAGTTATCCTCAGGTAGCTAGATAATCATCCGTACTGTGACTGTCTGGTAATACTAACTCGTTCATTTTTAATATCTAGAAATGCTTTTTTTACCGCTAAACTACAGAGGAATTTCTGTTAACAACATTGTAAAGATAATAAATTATGGTACAGAAATAGTATTTACATGTTCAGCTGGCTACCGGCTTGTAATCGGGACTCCCAAGATGAACCTGCGATTAGCATTGTGGGTAGGACGGGTCACATAGAGGGACTAAAAGAACCGCGTTTCTTTCGCGTTGGTGGAAAAAAAAAATCATCTTACCCAACAGCCAAGCTATTCATCACGCGATCACAGATCCTACTGTCGAACACCCTGACGAGAAGTACACGTTTACTTTTCTTGTTCAAAAAAAAAAACGCAGTTTATTGTGCAAATTCTTGTTAGTTAAATCAAACAAAATAGGTCAAAGTAATTTAATAGAAATACAAAACTGAACAGTTAATGGTTATTATACATTAAAATAATGAATGGTACAAATTAGTTTAAATCTAAACAGACAAAGTATATTTGAGATGGTAAGACAGTACAACGATGGTTCAGCGAATAAAACATTTTGTAGGAGAATCAATGCAGAACACTTAGCAGCTAGTTAGCTATAGATGGCCTCGCTTGGCACACACATTCACACCTGTGCACATGCAAGACGCCACACTAGCATGTGGCAGTCCAGCATATCACTGTCGAATGTGAGCTTTGAAGTGAATTTGAGCAACATGCTGTCATGAAGTACCCTCTTTGTGACTGCACACCGGTAAAAAAAAAAAAAAAATCTTATTTACACATGAAAATCCACCTCTTTGTAGACATTAAAAGTCATCCTCAGACATTCAAGAACAAAGCTGCTCATGTGTTAATGACCAAGCAGAATACATTGAAACTATTCATTTTTTCCCCCCATTTTGATTTTTTTCATACACACTTTTTCCTCCTAAATATAGCTGTGGTCACAACTGATAGATCTGCCCATCAGAGCGTACACAGGCAGCGACAGAGAAGCTAGTGGGTGACTTTGCTCCCCAGCGTGTCCTCGATGAACTGCACGCTGCGTCTGTACAGGAAGGAGTCCTTCTTCTCTGGTTTACAAATGCTGAGGTGATCCACATCCATCTTGATGAGGTCGCCGATTCCCAGATCTGAAACCAAGTGGAACATTAACGATAACCTTAGAAAGCACACAGACGTCTTTCACTGAGGGACACTGGGGGCATGGTGGTTACTGGGCTCTAATGATGTGACAAACAGAGCTGGTAATTAGGTGGTGTAAGGAGACTGAAATGGGCCTGTAGCCCCCATTTAAAACACCTGTGAAGGCAGTAAACACTTCCTAGTCTGCAGTGAGGCCATGCATCCTATTAGGCTAGTATAGGGGTACCCTTTCCCCCCGAGGGCCAAGTTCCAACAGCAACACAAAGCAAAGGTTCACTGTGTTTGATAAAACTTGCAGTGGGGGGATTGATCATGCAGTTATGGTTCAATTGTAGTACAGTCCGAAAGTGGGGTAGTGAACGCAGGGCTAGTACACACAAACTTCACATGGTAACACACAACGGTCAAACTTTACTTTTGATCAATGATTTTTTTTTTTTTTAAGTGCTTCATACATAAAGTAAGTTTGCTATCGGAATGGTCACCTAGACTAATTCTCACAGTTTTGCACAGCATTTTTTTAGCACATTTAGATGGTAGGTTAATTCCCGTGCTTGCTATATAAAATGCTGATTTGGTCATAGGGGGTTGTTTTTTGTGGTCTTGGTCCTGTGCCCACATAAGGATGCAGTAGTGTGGGGTTGTTCAAACCACGGTCCCCAAGGTATGAGCCCAGCTGATATTCCAGCCTTCCTTTACCTGTGAGACAGTTGTGAAGCCTCTGGCCAATCAGAATCAGTAATTATTAAACAACTATCTGGGAGGACTGAAAACAAGGCCTGGATTTGGATTCGAGGTTCAGATTTGAGACGCCCTGAAAAGAGTATCATTCTGGACCTTTGAGAAAGGCCCTTTACCCCAACTGCTCCAGCGACTCCGACCCTGCATTCCTCATTGTACGTCGCTTTAGGTAAAAGTGTCCATCTCATTGGTTACTTTATTAGTTCCAATTGGCTTACTTGCACCCTGCAACCTCCCCCATCAACAAAGGCCTCACCTGCTGACTGCACTGGCACCACAACCAGCTTGATCATAGGCCCCAAGGAGGTAGGCAAAGTCTCTGCAAAGCTCAGCACCTTGAAGTCATGCTCCCTGGCCAGGCCAAGGAAGCCGTCATTCAGCTCCTGCAGTGCCGGGGAATCTGGGCGAAGGGTGAACGGACAGGAAGTGATGAGGGGCTGTGAAGGCGGGACGGCCCCAAACCCCCCCTACGAGTCCCCCACTCTAAAAGAGCCAGGGAACTGAACAGGGCACCGGGTGACAACAACCCAAAGCAGAACACGAGAATGCAGACCTCTGCAGAGCTCTTTGACTTCGATTGAGGGGAAGAGCAGGTACTTGATGTTGACAGAGTACTCTGCTATCAAAGTCCCCCGATGGGGTACGCTGTAGAACATGACACCCTTGGTGTTCTTTATAAGCTGGGCCATGGCAGGGTCCTTGGAGGCATCCAGGAGCATCTTCTTAACCAGAAGACCTGAAACATGAAGCAACATTAATATTTCAGGCACACAAACACACACACCTGTAGTCTAAGCAGGTACACTAGGCAACACGTGGTAAGTTAGACATGCTCCCCACCCTACCTGGACAGTCATAGCGTGACATCAGTCAACATGCAGACTGACTGAGGTTAACTGAGATACCATAAATCCGACAAGTTGTCCGGCTAAGCAAGAAATCTTTGCTTTTTGAAGTGGGTCCCTTGTATTGTTAAATGGCTTTCTGACTTCTTGTGCTGGAACACATTTTACTCATGTGTGACATCATTCTCAGTTCCGAGTTCCAACAATGCAATGCGGCATAATGAGACAGGGCTTCAGCTCCGCAGCAGACAGAAGGGAGCAGCATTTAACTCAGTTTTGTATGCAGATATTGCCGATTCACGCTACTTTCCTGAAGAGGACAGCTGAACTGAAATCTTGATGGCAACATGTTTAAGAACAATATCCATAATACTACCCCCCCTTACCTCCCATGCTGTGGGCCACCCAGATCACTGGCTTATCACCCACGCCTGCCATCTTCAGCTTGTTCAGGAGCTCATGGCTTCTGTACGCCAAGGACTTTCTGCATGACACAAGCACAGAGAATGATGTTGTGTGTGTGTGTGTGTGTGTGTGTGTGTGTGTGTGTGTGTGGGGGGGGGGGGGGGG
>JAABNX020000045.1:19988922-20002496 GCA_015163995.2 Mormyrus lacerda
CCCCCCCCCCCAACGGCCTATTTATGCGAAATCAGCTGTCGGCTAATAATAATAAATAAATCATTCATACTTTAATGATCCCTTTGGGGAAATTGTCTCACTCAATTTGCTCTTTTTCGTAGAGTAAACTGTCCCTGAAGGGCAGCCACCCGTAGCGGCGGCCAGGGAGCTGGCGGTTAAGGGCCTTGCTCAAGGACCCACAAACATGCTAATGAAACTACATGGGGGGGGGGGGGAATCTGCAGATAAAGTCACAAAAACACAAGCATATGGGAATGGGTGGGGTGGAGACATACCTCTGGTTCTCAGCAGGACACTTGGCATTCCAGTCACTCAGATGGGTGTCGTACTCCACGGAGAGGACCCTCAAACTGGGGCAGTCTGCAGCTAGCCATGACTGAGGGGGAGCAGTGACACATTCATCGTCGCAGGCAGCGGGTCATCAATAAAAAAAATAATAAAATGACCCCATGGAGATTTTTTCCCATCATCGCACCCCTAGATCGATAGCGTCCACCTCTAAACACAAGCTAGTCAATCTACCGTTTACATTTTATAAATTTATCTGGCATCCAAAGTAACTTACAGTAGAGGGAAAGGTTACAATCAGGGCTGCAATTTTGGACAATATTCAAATATCGCAATGTGATTTCTGTGAGATTTATAAAGCAAAAAAAACTATAGTCAAACAGAAATCATCTACCAACAGAGTCCGTCAGATAAACTGGTGGTATTGCCGTGAGAGAAATTTGCACTTGCTTTTGCTCAATATTGTCATCATTTCCATATAGTGGAAGGCAAATGTCTTTTGGTGATCAGTTCTTGTTCCTTTTTCTGCTCTTCATTCACTTTTGTTAAATTTCGTTCTGAAACACTATGAGTGAATCCAGCATCAAGGATGAGAATGATTATGATCAGCTCTGAAAGCGCATGCAAAGATCATGCAGAAGGAGAAACAGTAAACTTTAGACTGCTTTAACATTTACTAGATAATCTTGAAAAGGAACAGTCATTAGCGTTGCAAAGTTTGCTTTTGTTTTGTTTCCTATGACAAAGTAGAAATGTTTTATTGAAACGTAGTGATGATCTCTGTTTGGTGAATCTTATAATGAGAAGAATGTTATTTCCAAGATTTTTAAATACCAGACCAGTATTGCAAAATAACATTGCTTTTGAAAATATTGAATGAAATGGGAGAAATGCATGTGCATGACACATGATGTTGATATTAATCTCAGACATCACCCAGCCCCAACCCCCAGTGAGAGAAGTTCACCTTGGGCCAGCACTCAGCATAGAGCTCTCTGTCTCCCGCAGACATGTCCTCCACTTTGAGGTCGCGGTCCTTCTGCCGCCACGTCTTGAAAGCGGCACCCAGAAGGCCATGAATGAAAAGCACGTCTGCCTTCATTGGCTGGCTGTGGAGGGGGGGCATAGCAGGAAAGACGGAAGCAGGTACGATTTAACTGTATGTATGCGAGATCCCAACAAGGTAAAGTAGAAGAGACAATGACAATATAAGGAGTAACTAGACCCTTTTCATTGAAAAAATCCAGATCTGCCCAGTAAGGCAAAGACATCATGTGACTAGTACCTCGTGCGGCACTGTGGGTGCAGGACATAGATGCCGTCCTCATATTTCTCGTTCATGGTGTCCCGATCCAGGTTGGCCAAGGCACGGGCCGCGTGTGAGGCCTGCATGACATGTGGTGACTTCAGCATCTCCGCTAGCACGGACAACCAGCCTGTGGAACAACACGGTGGCCATGCCCCCCCACATACCAACAGCCAATCAGACATGGAGCTGAATCTTCATTTTCCCACATTGCTACAGTATTTCTTGTGATCATCTTTATCTCTGATCTACATTTATTGATTGTTTAGGAAAAAACCCAAGAAGAGTGAAAACAGAAGCTGTTGATCCTACCAGACTGCACGATGGCCGTATGTAGGCTGTTATTCAAGGCCAGGTTCCCAATGACGTGCACCACGTTCCTCTTGATCTTCTGTGAGTCGCATCGGAGTTGGTAGACCCGCTGCAGGAGCTGCAGGCCACCATTGGCCACGATGTGCTCACAGTGGCTCAGGACCTGGAGGAGGAGAGAAGAGCCACCAGATAACCTCATACTGTAAGCACTACACGCCAGACATGGAGGCTCCAACTTCAGGAGAACCAGCACAGGAAGCTAAAGCAGCAAATTTTCCTCTAGCACACATTCCATCTGAAGTAACCTGCAGCTCAAATGGTCACCATGAGAAGGTTGATTGTGTCACAGAGGTTCTGGAACAAGAATCACAAACAAAATGTTCCAGTTGAAGTCCCAGGAGGCATCTGTTGCTGCTCTTCTCAGTGTGGTTCCCAACCTTTCTCCTTCGGCTACTAGTGTCTGAGAGTCAGGCAAACTCAAACAGTCTCTCTGTAATTTCCAAGAGTCGTTTGAACACTTTCTTTGGCAGTTCCTCTGAGTTCTGTACTGGAGATTGTGCCAAGGCCAGAAGATGTACATTATCCTGAATGAACATGCTGAATAAATGTTCCATTTCTAGTCATCCACTCACATCATGATAACAATTTGTAACCCTGGCATAATCTATGTGTAGCTTTGTTTCTCAGACTGCTTATAATTTTGTAAAAATCATCTGTCATTTGCTGGTGCTGATACCTCCACTGGTTCTCCTATCATGGCAGACAGAACTCTCCAGAAAGATGAGATGACTCATGGAAAATCTAGTGTCGATGCTGATTGGTACCACCTTAGTCTATTTTCCCCAAATGTCTGTGAGTTGGTCACCTTACTCACCAATATGGCAGTAGGTTACCCATCAAGGATTACCTTGGAGTGCTGTACCAGCGCCTGCAGGCAGAAGGACTCCACCTTCTCAGAGGGCACAGTGGTCAGACTCTGGGCATAGGGCAGCCCGTTGCCCCCGAAACACCACAGGCCACCCTGGAACACAGCAAGGAGGTCCAGGTCAGGCTGAGTGAGACATACAGCTTGCAGGCAGAGGATTAGGAACTATGGAGCCTGAAGATAATGGCATAGCAGGGGTGGGGGGGGGAAGAACTGATTAATGTCATTAAAGCACAGGTATGTCACATTCCTATTCAGAAAGATCTAGAATGTGCCCTGGCAGCCCAGGCCTGGGTCAAGGAGACGTAATCTAAAGGTTCCCCTCATGCCGGCGCTTAAAACCTAATGAAGCTCCTCTCCAAAGGATTAAACATCCAGAATTAAGGTTTCTAAAAATGACTCTCTGCAGTTTCTGCATCCATATACAAAGAATCAGAGTCTGAAGGGTGAGTAAGAAATAAAGGCATGGATCATCTAGCATCTTGGGGATGGATGGATGGGGACAGAACCGAATTGAAACCTCACTGGAATCTTAAAAAGGCAGGAATTCAAACGATAACATGCAAGACACACGTGGAACCATGTATGCTGCAATAATGAAGAAATCCTGCACCACCGATGGGGAGTCGGAGGGATTTTCATACTCCAGACACAATGACACCAGCAAACAGGTCATGGTCCATTAAACCCACGATGGAAAGGGCCGTGGACCTACTCTTTGTGCTGCAAGTGACTGGCTGCTCTCCCTCAGCGCCAGCGAGGTGAAATACTGGACACACTGGTCCACCTCCGACTGGGGTAGGGAGGCGAGCAACCGCCTCAGGCCATCCTCCAGCGAGACACCCTGGGGGACAGGAAGTAGGGGTGGACGTAGGAGGGTATTGAATGATGGGCAGGACTGACATAAGAACATAAGAAATTTACAAATGAGAGGAGGCCATTCGGCCCATCAAGCTCGTTTGGGGAGAACTTAACTAATAGCTCAGAGTTGTTAAAATCTTATCTAGTTCTGATTTAAAGGAACCCAGGGCTTTAGCTTGCACTACACGAACAGGAAGACTATTCCATACTCTAACTATATGTAAAGAAGGTAAAGAAGTGTTTTCTTAAATTCAGTTTAAAATGTTCTCCTGCTAATTTCCACCTATGGCCACAAGTTCTAGTATTTAAACTAATATCAAAGTAACCATTTGGCTGAACAGCATCGAGACCCGTTAGAATCTTATATACCTGGATCATGTCCCCCCTTAGTCTCCTTTGCTGGAGGCTGAACAGATTCAGCTCAGCTAACCTCTCCTCAAAAGACATTCCTCTAAGACCAAAAATCATTCTTGCAGCCCTGCGTTGAACCATGTGCCGCCCAACCAATCATAAGGTCAAAAAAGTCACAGATAAACATGGAGACACTCACATCTTCTAGACCGGGGAGCATGGGTGACGGTAAGAAGAAACGCGGGTCCACATTAGGGGTCCTGGCCAAGCCAATGCTGGTCTGCTGATCGATGGCCTGGGCAGCAGTTCTGTACTGGTATTCTGTCACACACACACACACACACACACACACTTGTATTCATATCCAAAAAGGTGGTCCCCACAATGTCAAAATAACAGGATTTTATTACTTTGTGGAAACATTTGGTCCCCACAATGTAATATATACATGACCCACACACACACACACACACAAGTTGGTCTTCCTGTCTAAATGGCCCATTCATTCATTTCTATAGGAAAATCCATAATCTCAGTCACGATACCCTTAACCCCTACCCATCCCTAACCTTAACCATAAGTAACCAACCCAAATACAAGACTTTTGGTATTTTTACTTTTTTAATTGCATTCACAGATTTTTATAAAACTGAGGTTATCTAAATGGGGTCCTCAAAACATGCCCAAAAGTACGGAAATTTCATATTTCGATCTATGAAAACCCACGCACACACGCACGCGCACACGCGCGCGCGCACACACACACACACACACACACACACACACACACACACACACACACACACACAGACTTCACCTGCCGTTACCCAAGATCAGGGTGATGCACAGTAATTTATACCAGTGTGCAGAAGCTCATCACAAGGCAAAAAGCAGTGTGTAACAGTGGGCATTCACACAGGTGTGTCAAACATACACAGAGGCATGTAAATGTAAATGTAAACTAAGATGTATACCCAGTGTATACATGCACAGTGGCACATTTTACCTGACGCTAATATAACTTATTTACACATATCTGTCTTTGCTAAAAGGTACTAATGTCACTTAGCACCTTTTAATCATGTCTTTAAACATTGCGCCTTCTGCTCTTTGCTACATACACTCTACAGCTGTGGCTTATTACCAAGTGAGGCATGCAGCCAAGGCATCCCCCCCTGCCTGTGATAGGCAGTACTGCCTCACCTTGCCAGTGGTGATGTTCTGCCAGCTCCTGGACCGCCTGCAGCCTGACAGCCCGGTCGCTAGACCGCGCTTTCTTCAACAGCACCCAGAGGGCGCACTCGTGCGGATCCACGTCCAGTCGGCTCAGGTGCTCTGTCATGGGAACGAACGCGTGCATGCACACACACACACGCACACGCACAAGCACACACACACACACGCACACGCACACACATACCAATTCTAAAAATCTGTACCCAGAAATATCTCTGAACAACAGCATATTTTAACACATACATTTACAAAATGCAGACACACCACCAACCTCTGCTTTTATTAATCTTACTCTCTTTGCACAGCTAGATATTTCCATAAATAACTGTATTGAATTGAAAGAAATTTCAAATGATAAAAAAACACAAAGTAGGAGGTTCAAATGTTGGATGTTTATTAGTATTAAATAAGTACAGGCCTTTGGACAGTAACACGACAAAATGTGAAGCTAATTTGGAACGTGCCACCAACTGACGGCAGGCGGCCATCTTATCATCTTATGAAAGCTGTGAAATACACAAGCATGTGGCCATAATACCGGAACGCCTTACTGGTGCATCGGAGGCACCGTGTCCTCATGCCACTACAGGAATCGGCAGAGTAGCACACGTGCACACGGCAACTGACGCTGGGCCTGTTGCCAAGGAGACCATTCTCCTTCCAGGGGCCGTGTGTCAGCCGGGGTCGGGAGGAAATAGCAGGGGAAGTGCGGGGCAGGTGTTTCCTGGACCCGCAAACAGGAGTGTGGAGACAGGAGGGCCCACCCCAGGGCCTGGTCTACACTTTCTAACCCCCTCCACCCAAACTCTACTGTCTCTGTCTGTCCTAACATATACCCCACCACAGGAGAACAAGCTTTTTTGGTGAAAAGCCGGACGAAGGTTACTTAAATGTCTTTAAGAAACTCCATTTCATTATTAGCTAAACGCTTACAAAGTATGGCAGGAAGATACCATTTTTAATATAGCTTATACTATTTTTAAATATATTCAAATATTACAAGTTAACACCCAAAGCATTCGCTGTCATATTTATATGCTTCAATAAAAAGTGTACATATTCTATTTTATATAACCACTAAGTTTGTTGCAATTCCTATCTATCTTTTTACCGCTTATGCTGATCAGAGTTGTGAGATGGACTGAACCCATTCTAAAGCAGCACAGGGCACAAGGCCGGAGTACACGCTGGGTGACATACTGCTGCGTTGCAAAAAGGTGGAATTATGTATTTTGTGTATGTTAACTGTCAAGAGGATGTTAGTGATTCACTCACAACCTTTACTCAGATCGGCAGTGAAAAAGCAACATGACCTGGAGAGGTAAGAAAAAAAAAAAAAAAAAAGTCCTCACCATCCAGAGGTCGGAGAAGAATTTTTGATGACAGTTCAAGGAATCGTCTCGCAGCTTTATGAAGCTCCTTTCTGGCCTTATATGTGAGACCTGAGCCAGAAACATAGAAAAAGTGAGAAATATGAATACAACATCAACGAGTACACAACACCAGCAGTCTGTCATGTACTCAGGCTAACCTGAGTGCTTTACGAGCCCCAACTTAAATGATAATACAAAGACTACGGAAGTTTTCACAAAAAAATCAGAAAAATTTGCATTTGTTAAACAAATTTTAACAAATACAAATTCTAAAGTGGTTATAAAACCACTTTAAAAACTAGTTTTCTACCAAATGTCAAGAATTACATTCCCAACAATTCAAAAGTCATACATCTATTTCCCATAATTGCTTACATTGTATAAGATGAAACCTTACAAAACTGCAGCAGGAAGTTTTGCGGACACAGGGAAAAACACAAAAAAGGCAAAAAAAAAACTAACAAACTCAAAGAGTTGTATGTATTTTTAAACCCTTAAACCTTAAACCCTTTTTAAACCCTAAACCAAATGTCCCCGCAATGTGATAAAAACTTGTCATTTTGACACTGTGGGGACCATCTTTTCTGGGCCCACAAGGGGAAAGTCAGTTTTATAAAAATCTGTGACTGCAATCAAAAAACTAAAAATACCAAAAGACTTGTATTTTGTTTGGTTACTCATGGTTACAGTTAGGGCTGGGTAGGGATTAAGGTTGTCATTGTTGGAATTAGGGTTTTGCCCATAGAAATGAATGGACGGTCCCCACAAAGATATGAATACAGGTGTGTGCCTGTGTGCGTGGACGCAGACATATGTGCTAACTACAGATCCAACATGCCACAGTTCATATTAAAAACAGAATTAAAGAAATCATCCACACAGGTAGCTGCTAGGGTAAATTTAGCTTAAATGTAACTTATACAAATATGACTTCATCAGAGTTAAGCCACACTAAGAGGAAAGCTATCTACAACTTTACACCTTCAGAAACTGCACAGTGCATTGGGAATTTTGGTAAATTATTTTCCACACAATGCAGCAGTTATTCATTTTTTAATCCTTCAAAACCCTTGATTAAATGCAATTAAATTCTTTGGTTTTTGATTCTCAATTTCCCCACTTTTTCAACATTTACATATAGCCTCAGAACTCTCTCTGGAAACATCATCTGGCCACTTTTTTGGGATATTTTATTATTTTTTTTTATAATCGCAGATGCAATATTTTGGTTTCTAGATCATACAGTTATGCAGCAGCAGGCCGGCAACACCTGCAGGGCTTGAAGACACCCCCACTGTGACCGCCGGAAGCGATGGGGTTGAACAGACATTGAGGGCACTGGCGCAGGCAGAAGCAGGAACTGAAAGTTACCATCCAGTGACAGGATACTGAGCATGTGCAGCTGGGGTTTCACTGGACTACACGTCTCCATGTCCAGAGAGATGTTCATAAAAAAACATCTACCTTCAACCGCACTATATAAAACCATTGTTAAAGGATCTTGTCACACCATTGAATATTATTAGGCTATAACAGGCACCTTATGAAATGCACACTGCAGATTTGTCATTTTGCATTGTTTATTATTTTCTGTTATTATCCCCTTGTACCTGTGTTCTTAGTGGGCAGTGGTGGTTTAATGGTTAAGGCAGCACACTCATAATTGAAAGATTGCAGGTTCAAATCCCCAACCAGCAAGGCACCACTGAGGTACCCTGCGCAAAGTACCGCCCCAATGCACTGCTCCCCAGGTGAATGAATTAGCTACCCCCTGCAATATCATGATGTCCCATATGGGTTAAATGCAAAGGACACATTTTGTTGTTGTGTGCTGTGGTATGTCAACAATAACCACTGATCACTAAATTCAATTACTGTCTCGTGGTGCTACTTATTAAAGTTACTATGAACTGACAATAAAATAACAAATGTCAATGAAATTCAAAGTTATTTAAAAAAAGAGGACGTTTGCACTCCTGTCTTACTTTCCACAAGCACGTGCCTCACTTCCCATGTATCTAACCAGGTTAAGAAAAAACGTCACCTGTCGCGAGCCCTTCCTGGTCCTTCAAGGGCGGGGCGCTCAAGTAGATATAAGATTTGTGCTTTTCTTGCAGTATCGCCTGGGTGTCAATGGAGATGGCTTTGCTTAAAGCAACCAACTCATAGGAGATGAAAACACAGCCCCTGAAACATGCAAACACAGACCAAACTCTGAAGCGGCGTCTCAGAATTGTCCAGACAGAATTTCCTGCAAAACTGGGTTTTATTTAAACAGATGAAAGGGTTCAGCGTCAGAGCTACTGCATACTGCAATATAGTCGTACTTCATCCTCTTATGTTGAAAACTGATGTTTTTCCCCGACCGGGGATTAAACAAGAGAGTTTCAGAGTCATTCGTGTCTCCTGTCATTCGCGACTCACCCGAGCACTACAGTGCCTGTCACCTTCGCAATTTTCCCTGGAAGCAAAACGGGAAAATGTGAGTCTCCATATCCATGTCGATGTTTTGGTCGAACCGCGGTAAATTCAGAGTTGGCATAAAACCCGACTCCTGCACCCACCCTCCCCTTAACTTACTAATATCCTTCCACAGTAATGCCTTCTTCACGCCCGGACCAGCTGTACTTAGTCTCCTGCAGCGGATCATGCAAAGTGCTGCCGAAGCCATCCTTTATTAAACGAGATAGAGTTAGAAAAAGGAGCGAAACGGTAGTACAAATAAAGCCGAGCTGCTTCGGTGCGTCGATACCCACCTTCCTTCGGTTTTGTTAGCACCTATTCAGCCGCATAGCACTAGGAAACGTGAAACTGAAGAGCCGAGCAAATTGCACTACAGATTAATGTAACGCATGCAAGGCGGACACCATTTCGATTTTACAAGACACTACGTTATCTGTAGGGCATATCTATATGTAACTGTACTTTCATCCAGGCATGTCAATAAATAAAACCGATCAACTGACACTACCTTCTCATTTCACCCAGAACTGCCAGGGCTGGAAATGAAAACATTGCACTCCGTGTCTCGCTAAATTAACGTCATTGGCACAAGTTTCTAGCGTACGTCATGGCGCGCCATTCAGCATAGACCCCGCCCTATCCTAATGAGCCCGCGCAAATTTTTCAGCTTGTATTAAAAATAAAACTATAATACACTGCGAGAAATTACACTTTATATGATTACCTTTATTAAATTTGATACTGGTTACGTATTTGTCGATAGAGTAATATTGCTTGGGTGCGTGTACAAGTGAAATTGTGTTTTGTACACCAGTGACGCCACCTTCTGGGGTTGCAACCATAGAATTACACTGACTTTGTCAAAATGTGTGGGGTCACTCCTTTGGTTCTCTGCAGTGTCACCAGCCTGCTATAACCCCCTGCATAGTCATATTTTAATGATTTCTTGTAGGACGTGGACTCACAGCTATGAAACATTCTAAAGAAGTGCTTAAATGTTTAAATCTGGAAAGCACAATGAGTGTTCCTGTACAGCAATGTTTTCTAATCCGATCCTTGGGGACCTACAGTTGGTCCATGTTTTTGCTCCCTCTCAGCTGCCAGAGAAGCAAAATTGTAGACTATCTGGCAGGGATCTAGGAGGGAGCAAAAACATGGACCAACTGTGGGTCCCTGAGAACCAGATTTGGAAATGTAACATTGCTGTACAGGAACACAAATCACAAAGAAACAAAGTTTGTTGAATAAAAGCTTTATTTTATTCATACAGCAACTTACATTATGAATCGCGTATAATCAAACCACAACACAGGGAATCCAATATAACGCTTAAGTGCAAGGCTCATTGATATTAAATAAGTATACATTTTAATGGATAATTATCCTAATGCATCAGTAAAACAGTCTGTATGTGGAAAACATATTTCACAGTTGGAGTTGTCTCACTGGACTGCACCAATGGCATGGTCAGTCATATGAAAATACAAAATGAGGCGAGGCTCCATGTGTAAATGCAACGTATAAAATAGAACCCACAGAACAACACAGGGTTTTCCCCTGTTTAATCAAGTGTAAGTCGAATGTTTTCCGTTGCGCAGGCTTGGGAAGCCTCTCAGGTGCGCTACTCCTGGAAGGCTCGGATGACACTGTTATACTCAGGGAGTGGTGTCTGAGTCATGTGCAGGCCCCGGGGGCTGCTGCTTGGCCAGAAGGAGTTCTGCTGGGGAGGGGCGCAGTTGTACGCTGCGGTGGGTGTGGTGTGGCTGCTCTGTTGCACCTCGTTGGTGTTTGGGACACACTGCTGCAGTGGGTGGAAGGTGGAGGCACGGAAACTGGGCTTACGCCCCAGCGGGTCAGCCTGCTCAAGTGAGGTCTGCCGGTGGAAGCTGAAGGCAGCACTGGCCAGGCTGTTGTTGCTGCGCCGGTCATAACCACTGGTGCGGGCGAAGGCAGGCCTGCTGTGCAGTACACTGTGGCCCAGGGAGCGGGACTGGCGAGTCGGTCTGCGGGTGATGCGGACCGATGCCCTACGCCGGGACATCCAGGTCATAAAGACATAGATCAGGGCCCCGAGCAAGAAGCCAATCAGTATGGACAGGCAGAAAGCCAGGATCAGCTTGTCTGCAAGAAGAACAGTGGAACATTAAACCTTTGTGGAGTTTAAACATCAGGGACAGCCCTTAACCTGAACACTGAAGCCTACTGGCTATGCTAACACCACCAACTAACAGCTGGAAAATCCACAGGCAGCCATGCTACAATTTTGCCACACGTTCTGGATCAAGCAACCTGTTTTACGACAGGCCTCAAAGCCTCACTGTTAGACTGCTGCTGAGTACCCACACCCTCCAACGGACAGCCTGTTAGTACGCGGAGTACCCACACCCTCCAACGGACAGCCTGGTACTATACTGAGTATTCACATTCTCCAATGGATAACCTGGTACTACACTGCATAACCACACTGCCAAAACAGATGACCTGGTATTACACTGAGTACCCACAGTTTCCAACAAACAGCCCAGTACTACACTGAGTACCTGCACCCACCAACGGATAGCCTGGTATTACACTGAGTACCCTCCAACAGATGCCTAGTACCACACTGAAGACCCACACCATGAAACAGGCATTCTAGTACTGTTCTGATAACCCACACACTTAGATAGACAGCCTCGTACTACATTGAGGACCCACACTGAGGACCCACCCTTAACTTGGTACTGCTCCAAGGACCCACACCATCAAACAGCCTAATCACAGCAGAAGGACATTTGCAAACAGAGTGTGGCATAATTTTCCCTGGGAAAAAGTTTGAGGTCAGTCTTGTACAAAACGGTTACTTAAATTCATGGCCTGGCATCATCTGAAATCATCAGTTCTCTGTAATGAGTTTGTTTAATCACAATCAAGTGATTTGAACAAATTTCCTGAAAATGCTGCAATTAGTAATTGTGTGTGTGTGTGTGTGTTCCTCTTAGAATACCTGACCAAAAAACAGAAAAACAAAGCTAAATAAAACCCTGACTTTAGCTTGAATATTTAAAAGGTTTGAATATGGTGCTGCTACTCTGCAGTTGTGTTTCAAATGATGCAATGAGAAAACGATGATGAATTTGCGATTGTCTGAAAATGGGTTGCAGTCTGCAAATCTCAGCACAGGATACGCAATGTCTTCAAAAATAACATGGTGTCATGCATCAAAATCAAAAATACTGTAGCTGATTATACCACTAATTCTCCAGATCTACTGAGCTACCATGCATAACTGTCATCATAACTCAAACATGCTGTTATTGTGAACAATTTGAAAATACAGGACTATCATAACCAACAACATGTTAACATGAAAAACTGACATTAAAGTAAATCAATGAAAGCTAATTAGAGAAAAGGTATTCTTTTGCAAATACGCCCATTTGAAAACAATTTTAATTTTAATTTTAGAAAATATAGGCAGATTGATGTCTAAAGACATCTCGATCAGGTTAACCCCGTCTGGTGTAGAACAGCTGGAAAGGCTTACCAATGAAGGGTGATTTCAGAAAGTCCCACTGGAAGTCCGTCTGATTCTGAGCCATTATTCCTGCAGGGCTGCGGATGGAGCAGGACGGATCGGGATTCACATGGAGGGTCCCGCCATCACTCACAGGACAGCGAGCACACAAAGAGCCCCTTTCCAAGGCAAGCTGCTGTGTTTGTGTTTTGGGAAGCGGAAACGTTGCCATCATGTTTCCTGCTTTTTCCACTTAATTTAGCAAGCGGCCAGCTTATCAGTGCGGAGCAGGAATCCTGGGATACGTCACCGCTTCCTCTCCCAACGCTTCCTCGGGCCTCGGCTATCAGGAACAATGTGGTCCCTGGCTTCGTCACCGGTGGCTGCTGGGCCGTTCACCGTTGGGAAGATAAACATGCTGGCGACTCTTTCCTTCTGCTGTCATGTTACAGAGGATTTTTCATTTGGGGTCACCACAAGAAGCATGGTAGGTAGCACCAGATGACAGGTGACGTAGGAACTGACTGTCCCCTGACATAATACACACAGAAATATTCAGTTGGGTAAGGGTGAATATGAAGAGTTACCTTTATACTAGACCAGGGATATTCAAATCATGGAACTTATGGTCCTGGGAGAACAGAATATAAGGCCTGGATTTGGAATCGAGGTTCAGATTTGAAGAGCCCTGGGCTTCGAGCAACTCTAAACCTATATAAGGATACAGGCAGGCCTAGCCAAATGCGTAAGTTAACTAAGCAACTGCTTAGGGTCAGGTGGCCCCATCTTGTAGCCTATCAGAATGGGAAGGGAGATGATAAATGACAAATAGGTTAATCAAAATCTGCTTAGGGCACCGAAAATGGTCAGGCTGCCCCTGGATGCAGGTTAATGACCCGCCAGTGTAGATTTAGATTTACTGGGGGGGGGGGGGGGGGGGGG
>JAABNX020000045.1:20002530-20018289 GCA_015163995.2 Mormyrus lacerda
CCCCCCCGAGTCACAGGAACTACACGTTCCCCTCATTGTTCAGAAGTCCATACATGTAGGTGGGGTGGGGACAGTTGAAGGTGAAGTTCATCACAGCCCCACTTTTATGGTCCTTGCTTGGGCATTGCAGTGAAAACAGCAGAGGTGATAAGAAGTGTGTCTGGTGGGCTGACATTCTTTCCAGAGGTGGGACGGGGTACAGCCTTGGCCAGGACTTCCCACCATTGTGGCGCTCGCAGGAGGTCCAGGCCAAGAGCAGATCCCCGCCCCTGGCGTGTCACTGCCGGCTATAGGCACTGGACACTGAGGTCTGGCTCTGTCACAGGTAACAGCCGATTATTAGGAGTCACAACTACATGTCTGCGTGTTGACATCACTGGACCTAAAATCATTCCAGGGTGACAGGACAAAATACATTCTTCTACTAAACAGATTCTGAGAAATGCATATAGTCGTAATCATAGTCATAGTCATATTGCATATTAACAAGAGTAGCCTGGGGAAAACACACAGCAGAGACATGAATTATAGTGGGAATCAGGTCCACAAGCACAGATGTGTGTAGCTAACCCACAAACTGATGCAAGGAGTAGATTATGAATGACAGCAGGTAATTTAATCTCGAAAGGTGTGTGGATGTGAGTAGCCTCCATTAACACACTGCCAGACTTTCTTGCAAGATGTCTCCTTCTTTGTGCTCTGTGCTTCCTGGGATGGTCTGCTGGCCAGGCCCGTAGCCAGAGAAAAAGCAAACCTAGCTCATGGGAGATTTACTTACACAAAAATGTTCTGAGGGAAGAAGGAAAAACGATTGGTTCATAGAGATAACCAATCAGATTGTAGAGATGGTAGGATGACATCTTATTGATTGGTCCCTCCTCCTCTAGCTTCTTGGACCCACCCCCTCTACAATCTAACTGGTTATATCTCTGAACCAATCGTTTTTCCTTCTGCCCTCAGAACATTTTTATATAAGTAAAACTTCCATGAGAGCAACCTTCCTGGTAGGCAGGGGTGACATGAAGGGGGGGTTAGCATGATTCTAAGGGTCCTTGACTTACAGGGGCCCTAAAAAATTGTAATTCAATAGGATTACTCTGGATTGATGGCCCAATATGTTGTGCTTTCATGAGTCCAGCATCTCTGCTGATAGGTCCCTTTCAGTACATCTTGCCTGATCGGTGATGAAAAAACATGTCACCTGCTGGCTCACTCATAGTAACTGGCGAAGCCCAAGCGGTGCCCCAGCCAGGCTTCACTGCCAGCGACAAAGTGAAATTGGCTTGCTACGTCCGCCTTTCTTCAGAAGAGGGCGCCACAGGCGGCTGCTTATTGAGGTGACAGAACTGGTCACATCGATGGTGTACTTAAATTGATTAACCAACAGATGGCGCAAGAGCCTACTTAAAATGTCAGCATCATTTCTGCTCGGAGGTACAGGTATTTTTCAGAACAAAAACATCAATAACTACAAAGACTTTGAAAAAATCAATCTGATTAAAAAAAACTGCAAAAGTGTACACATTCTCCTTGGAACATAGAGACGTTTAACTGCAACATTTATAATAGCAAGACAACTTTGACAAATAAAAGGCCTACGTGAGATTGACATTAGGAACCGCAGAGATTGACAGGCGGTGATTTTTAATACGATTTACAATCTCTTCTCCTAATGGAGGGCACTAAAGTCTGACAGGTGGGATGGGGGTGTTGTTTTGACTATTAATCCGAGGGATTCCCCACATGGCTGACCGAGCAGAGTGATGGTAATGCTGGCATGGGTGCCTGTCGGTCGATGGCTTGCGGTGCATCTTAAATCGTCTCCGTCCATATACAACGCAATCAAGACCTAAACGTCTAATTTAAAAGCACATCTGCGCGGCATGATGAAATTTTCAATCAGATATAGGCGCAATCGTCATCGTTGCTTATTTACATGGTGCCGTGTAAACAGCCTGAAAATACTGCCCTTGTGCGTATTATTTACCAGGCTTATCAAAACCAAAATGTATAATTTCTCAAATGAATAAAAGAAGCGTCTAAAATCAAATATTTCCATTCTCGTTTTGTTCTACTATTAAATTATAAACAAACATCCGAATAAATAAACAAGACTATAAACGAGATGCACTTTTATTAAGGAAACTGTACGTGAGTCTTTAAGTGCAAACGCATTGTATGTGAGTGTTTTGCAGCACGCATACGCTTGTTCGTATAAATAATGACCCGCTGCTTCCCCGCACGGCCCCGCAGTGCGGTGCAGCGCCCCGGCCTCGGGTGACAGCTGCAAGACATCCTCCCTCACCGCGTGTATCTCCGCCTTTGCAGCCAGCGGTCTGCCAGAGGGGCCGGGACTGGGGGAAGCGGGGCAGACTCCGCCCTGTGGAAGTGCAATCCTAACCCTCGGATGTAGGCTTCTGTTAAATTCACAAACCCGAATAGGGAAGCGCGGGAATGGGCGGTAATTTCAGGTTTTAGGGACGTTTTTTAAATAATGAAAAACGCACTATAGGATGAGGGGACACCGCGATGAAGCACGGCGCTTCCATCTGCAGTAATAATAATAATAATAATAACAATAATAATAATAATAATAACAACTGTGGTTGACCAAGACCAAGAGTTCAGCAACACCACCCGGTTCCAGCAAGTTTGCAATGGGTAAGATCTTTTCATAAAAAGCTTTATGCCACACAGTCTTTAGTTTATATTTATTGAAGTGTGTTTTTAAAACTCTGGGGTTGTGGATAGGGTTTTGCACCTGCGTTTTGGATGGCGTCCAGTCGTGATGTAGTGCTCAGAGGGTCGTGTTTAAGAAAGCAATTTGACCTTACAGCAGTCCATTTTAATGCTGCTTTCCATAAAGATTTTATGAGGCTGCTTTAGCAGACCTGGGGAACCGGCTACAGCTGTCATAAATGCTTAGAAACAGAATTACATATATAATCTCTTATGACTGGCAGGTATACATTTTTATGGTGATATGACTACCCTTGTTTGTGTGAGGGAAGTATGTCAGCATGTAGCATGCGTAGCTTTTTCCTGTGTTGACCACAGTAAACTTCTCTTTTTCCACTTAAAAGTCCTTTCAGGGTAAGCAGGAGCAGCTGTTAGTGGCTAATGATATATCATTAGCTAATCCCATTTGTTACTGGTATGACTCTTCATTTCATGCATCAAGCCTCAGAGCTATGCCCTTTGGGCTTAAAGGCATGTGTTGCTCTGGAGGACCAAGGGGCTGTCCTGATGCCAACCTTTACTTGCTTCACCCACCACACTGCTCTTAATTTGCTGATGAGCAACCCCCCCACACACACACATACACCACCGCCCGCATTAGTTTGAGATATGGATTCCTGCAGACTGACACCAAAGTGCTTGTTTTTCAGCTCCACGCGACGGCCAAGATTCGACAAGGCCCTGAGAGGGAGCCTGCTATTGGTCAGAAGCAGGTGTGCTTCATGAGAGCCCTCCTCCAATTGGCCGGCACACGGCAACGAATCACGCCCTTGAGCTCTGACTGCACCAGAGTGAGAGAGAGAGAGCGAGATAGAGAGAGAGAGAGGGCGTACAGGAGAGAGAGGGAGCGTGCGGTCGCGGCTGGGATGCCGTCTTGGAGGAAGTAGTGAAGGCGGCTACGCGCTACAAGAAGAGTGGCGTGAATGTTGCACATCTGACAGAGCCATAGCGTTCTGGGGATGCGACATGGCTTCACCATCGCAGTTCGCGAGGTCCTCCAGGGACATTGCCAATGTGATGCAGAGGCTGCAAGGTAGGTGACTCTTCTCAGCTCATTCCAGGGCTCCCCAGCTGACGCCACCTTCGGCTTGACACAGCAAGCCTCGGAGAAAAACGACAGCTCGACAGATCGCAGAAATATTTTTTATGAGCTCTTTGCTCCTGCCTCCCTCCTGGGGTGGTATGTGGCATTATTTTGTTATTACTGAGCGGTGCTTTGGCCAAAATAAGATACAGTGCATTGGGAGGGTGTCGTGTTCCTGCAGAAAGGCCCTGTTCAGGCGGGTAAGGGCTTCTTCTTGACCTTGGTCCCCTGGAGAGGGTCATGGTGGCCCGGACAACGGCCCAGCCTCATTGGCCTCGCATCAGCAGTCATGCAGCACGACGCCGGTTCTTGCCCTTCCTGTCCGTGTGGTCGATGCAGCTCTTCCCTGTTCGTCGCACACACACTTTGGCATGTACCAATCAGTGATGCACACGCAGGCACACACACACACCACACACACACCCCCAGACACACACACACACACACACACACACACATTCTCACTCATATTTACACTTTGTACACCCAAAAACACACATTGTCTTTCCTACTGACATGCTCTCACTCACATGCATAGATGCATGATGACAGACACATGTCCGTGCACATGCACACACACACACTAACACAGAACGGAGAGGAACGTAAACAGAACACACAGATATTTGCAAACATATGCATTCTGATTCCATGCACACACACTACACATTGGATTGCGATACACAATAATTAAAGTCCTCTGTTCCTTGTTTGTTAACGGGAGGCGTTTGAATTAAAACGATTAGTGACATTAGCAGCAGGGGCGGAGGTGGAGTTCTTCATTAGTTTCCTGCTTTGTGACTGCAGATCGTGTCTATCGCTGTACCGCTGGTTCCGCTCCGACTACCGTTCTGTCCGGGAGAACATAGGTCAGACTTTGGTGTCAGCGTAAGAGTCTCAGGGAGGTGGGTCTACTGAGCTCAGCTGTCACTGCGGTCCTCTGCACGAACTCAATGCTCCCCAGCCCCTTCACCGGGATGGCATTTGATTGGACACGTATGCTTTGCTAACGCGGCCTGGCATTGGGCGACTCGGCAGCCACTTCCCCTCGTGATGGGAGCTAGCAGTTGTATTTGATCATGGCCAGAGGTGGGTCCGCTGATGACAGGCAGGTCCCTCAAGGCACTCAGGACTATTCCTCACCAACCCTTGCTATTGGCTCTAGTGCATCATGTTTGCTGGTGCATCCATTCACTGGTTTCTTCATTTCCTGTTTTCAATCCTGAGCTTCTTTAACCAGCCCTCAAGAGTTTATATACAGAAGGGCAGGGCCTGGGCGACAGCAAGCAACAGTATTACCACATTGTTACACAGACCTGGGATGAGTTGAAATCTCTAAATGACTCATAGAAAGACTTATTGCTGAATATGAGCTTATCCTGTATCCGGTGTGAGATGGGCTGTACAGTGCACACCTGGCAGGTCGTTTTCTAGCATTTTTGCCCCTTTACTGGTTTGTCATTTCTCTCACAATTCCCTACTGACCTTTGTTGAGTTTGCCAGCAAGCAACAATGCCTGGTTTTCATTTTTGTTTTTCTTTTTTTTTTTATCAAGTTAGTCAGACGACTTGTTCGTCTACTGTACATCAACCTGCACGGTCTCATAATGTCACGTCTTGTCTGTCCTATTTGCCATGTCTTATCTGTCTGTTTGGTTACTGTTAGGTCATAATGGGGGGTGGGCAGTGTTGGAATGACTTCACTTAATGTATCGATCTGTTCTTCAGTAAATTAAACAAAAATCTGTCCCCTGAAAAAGAAAATTCAAATAGCTGAAATCAAAGGTATTGTAATTATGGGATATATTTGACTTTTTATGTTTAAAGAATCTTTGCCCTTTGCTTATTGTTTATTAGAATGCAAAGTGAAGGTGATCAGGGTGTCCTGAATAATTCTTCAGGCTGCATCAGGAACACTTTGAGGACTGACTTGCTGTCTGCGAGTCTCTTAGGCTCAAAGATGACTCTCTTACCTTCCGTTTGTAGACTTCGCCCTGTGGTTGTCTTATTTATTAATTGCCTGCCTTCGGCAGGGAGTAAGTCACCTGTGACTAGGCCCTTGTTTGAGATAAAATGATTCTGTTTTGCATACAGCTTGATGAGCAATTTCTGTTTCTGTAATCGCAAGTGAAGCATTATTACAAGAATCTTTGCTGGCATTTTCCCCTGTTATTTTATGTGTCTCTAAATTGCATGTGTTGTACTGTGCTTCAGCTGATTACTTAATCCCCAATGAAACGCCGTGATGTTGTGCTGAAAAACGTGCTGTAACAAACCTGACAAATTCATGTAAATTAGAGTCCCATCTTATTTTTGATTGGTTTCTGTTTTTATTTACACATCAGCAACTGAACGTTTTTTTTATACATTATTTTCAGCTATTTTGCAGAAGGTTTAATCAGTGAGCTTGGCGGCATTTTTAGAGAAGGGTGAAACTCCTTAACCCTGCGGCTGTTTCAGTGTTTTTCTTTATTGTCCCTCCGGTGCCAATGAACCATTTTCTGATTTGGTTTGGTGTGTGAGCGCAGTGCATTTCTCATTATCAAAAAAAACATGCCTAAGTCTGATCTTTTGAGTTACCCAGCATTCCGCTGTTCTGCCAATCGACGTAACAATCGACTATGCTGTCTCATAACAACCGATAATGTGATTTTGTATACTATTGCTTTTAGTATTGATTATTTAAAAATATATCCAGTAATGTCTTTATATTATTTACACTCTCCTGTGAACCAGTGCTACCATCTAAACAGTCCTTGGTAGCGAGGTCTTGATATCAAAGTACACATGTTGGCCATGTCTGAAGTGTTACATCCAACACTGTTTAGGCAAAACACAGAGTGGCGTGCCCTTCTGAAGGCGTGGCCCATTAGATGCAGAGTCCCCCATTGTGGCTTTGGCAGTTTTGAAATTAGCCGGTTTTTTCAGTGTTTCGTCATGTTGGGGCCCTGTTACCATGGTTACTGTCCTTTAGGAAGGAAGCAGCCCGGCCGTCTTGCTTTCTCTCTATTCTCTTCTCGCTCTGCGGCGAATTTCCTGTTTGCTGCCACTTTCGCGGCAAATTGAATCTGAGCAGCGTCCACGTCTCCCTGCAGAAACATCTCCGCGGTGTCTGAAGAGCGTCCGCTGGCCACGCGCTCGGAATTACAATTCAGCCTCGCAATTGGCCAGGATTTAACACCAGCCCTGACACTAAGCTGAAGGCCGCATTAGTTACTGCGTTTAGGGACATTTGGCAAATATGGTTTTAAGATTGCTCGTTTAACGACTCGCAGGAATGACATCGCCAGCATCCCATGAAAGGCAGATTTAAAGCCAGAGTAGGATGTAGTCAGAGGATGGAAGGCCGTAGCGTACCGTTTTTTTTAATCCAAAACGCCAACACCTCTTCCTTCCTCTGCCCTGAGGCTCGTGCAGCGTTCCGGCAGAGGGATGGTGAGCTGATAAGCAGCAGCAGAGGAAAGCCCCATGCTCCTTTACATTTCCATGGCTACCGTCTCCGCATGGGCCGGCCTGTCTGTAGCTGGTGCATCAGAGTTGCCTGTATAATAATAGGGGCTTTTGTCTGCACACTTCAATAATGACTCATGCATAATTGCTGGAATCCATAAATATAAAAAAGGGGGTTTTCTAGAAAGAGCCAAACCGATGGAAGATAAAGTCATATTCGCCTGGCGGTGTTAAATCTTGCATTCTTACCATAATTGAGCACCCCTGAAGTTGGAATAAGCGGGACGATTCCCCTTGAAGCGTAAACAAACCCCATCCAGGGTGGTCACGGAAAGAGAAGAGGTGGAACATATGAATGCAGATGGGGGGAAGATGCGACGTATTCACTGCGTTTGTGGTGGAGTGGCGAGCGGCGTGGCCAGCCAATTAGAGATGCCATATGGCCGAGAAGCCGGGCGTGCAGTGCGGGTACCCTCAGCCTGGACCTTCCCCCACCCGCCATGTGTCTGTCTCCACTGCTGTCACCAGCGTTCGTTTCTGAGTAGTAAAGGAGTCATACACCGCCCCCCCCTTCTCTCTCTCTCTCTCTGAGCTGAGGGCTTTTCTCCAGAACCTTCTGGGAGACCGGTGGCATCAGTTCCTCTCGCGCTCTTCCCCACGCCCCGTCTGTGTGTGGGAAGGTGACTTTGGGGCTTCAGTGGTGGGGGGGAGGGGGAGGCTGGCAGGGAGACAGAGGAACAGATCCCAGTCCAGACCGTGCTGTTTATCCACTAAGCCACACAGTACCCGGGAGCGCACCCCCCCCCCCCCAGCCATGGGTGTTCTTAGTAATGCCTTTTGTGAAATGGTGTATTCAGTCTTCACACACCACTCAGCAAAGTTCCGTATTAATCAGTAATTGTCACGCAGCAGGAATTGACACACTGTTTTATAATAAGACTGATTCTTTTTCCGTTCTAGGTTTTAACACAGTGATTACAACAAGCTGGCAGACAATAGACACTCCAGTGTTTGGTCAGTATGTAAATTAAACATAGCAAGATTGGCAACTCATCACATCAGAAGGCTTGAAAGAAAGGCAACCAAGGAAATTGTTTTTTTTTACTGGGTTTTCAGCAGGACAACTAGACACGTGTGGGATGGTATAGCTGGTCAGGTACGAGCTGGTTAGGTAGAGTGAAACTGGTCAGGTATGAACTGGTTAGACAGAGTAAAGCTGGTCAGGTACGAGCTATTTAGGGAGAGTAAAGGCAGTCAGGTACGATCTGATTTGGTAGCGTAAAGCTGGTCAGGTTCGAGCTGGTTAGGTAGAGTAAAGGCAGTCAGGTACGAGCTGGTTAGGTGGAGTAAAGCTGGTCAGGTATGAGCTGATTTGGTTGTGTAAAGCTGGTCAGGTAAGAGCTGGTCAGATATAGTAAAAGCATTCAGGTATGAGCTGGTTAGGTAGAGTAAAGCTGGTGAGGTACGAGCTGGTTAGAAATAGTAAAGCTGGTCATGTATGATCTGGTTAGGTAGAGTAAAGCTGGACAGGTACAAGCTGGTTAGGTAGAGTAAAGGCGGTCAAGTATGAGCTGATTTGGTTGTGTAAAGCTGATCAGGTACAAGCTGTTTAGGTGGAGTAAAGGCAGGCAGGTATGAGCTGATTTGGTAGAGTAAAGCTGGTGAGGTACAAGCTGATTAGATCGAGTAAAGCTGGTCAGGTTCCAGCTGGTTAGGTAGAGTAAAGGCAGTCGGGTACGAGCTGGTTAGGTAGAGTAAAGCTGGTCAGGTACAAGCTGATTTGGTTGTGTAAAGCTGGTCAAGTAATAGCTGGTCAGATAGAGTAAAGGCAATCAGGTATGAGCTCGTTAGGTAGAGTAAAGCTGGTGAGGTACGAGCTGGTTAGGAATAATAAAGCTGGTCAGGTATGATCTGGTTAGGTAGCGTAAAGCTGGTCAGGTACAAGCTGGTTAGGTAGAGTAAAGGCGGTCAGGTACGAGCTGGTTAGATGGAGTAAAGCTGGTCAGGTACGAGCTGGTTAGGTGGGGTAAGGCTGGTTAGGTATGAGCTGATTGAGTAGAGTAAAGCTGGTGAGGTACAAGCTGGTTAGAAATAGTAAAGCTGGTCAGGTATGATCTGGTTAGGTAGAGTAAAGGCGGTCAGGTATGAGCTGGTTAGGTGGAGTAAAAGCGGTCAGGTACAAGCTGGTTAGGTAGTGTAAAGCTGGTCGGGTACGAATTGGTTAGATGGAGTAAAGCTGGTCAGATATTAGCTGGTTATGTAGAGGAATGCTTGTTAGATAAAAACTGGTTACTTACAGCAATGCATGTCACACATCAGAAGCTGGTCAGTAGCTAAAGATTGATCATGTAGAGCAGGGTTCTTCAAATCTGGACCTCGATTCCATAACCAGGCCTTGTTTTCAGTTCTCCCAGGTAGTTCGTTTAATAATTACTGATTCTGATTGGTCAGAGGTTTCACACCTGACTGACAGGTAAAGGAAGACTGGCAAACCAGCAGTACTCAGACCTCGAGGACCACGATTTGAATATTTGAATATCATTTATCTCTTCAGGCTGATGCAGGTTCCAGGTCAGACTAATGCAGGCTCTGGGTCAGATTTATGAAGGTTCTGGGTCAGACTGATGCAGGTTCTAGGTCAGACTGATGCAGGTTCCAGGTCAGACTAGTGCAGGCTCCAGGTTAGACTGCTGCAAGTTCTGGGTCAGACAGATGTAGGTTCAGACTGAGGGATTTTGAGATCTTCAGAGCTCAATAATCATCACCCAAATCCAATCAAGTGGAAACCACCTAAGTTGTGCTTCATGAGCTGCACCACAGTGCACATGTACAGAGCTTTTATTACTGACTTCTACATTATACCTGCCTTGTACTAGAGAAGGACAAAAGCAGTCAGTGGGCTGCTGCCTCATCTAGGCCAGCCATCAGAGGGAAACCGCAGGGCATTTGGGCTGTGTTGCCATGGCAGCCCTGACACGCTCTGGGGCGTGGCTTTGGCCCGTGGGTTTGTCTGTGTGTGTGTGGCGTGCGGATGAAGGAGATATGAAACCACGTTGGTGACAATGAGCAACGAGGTGGCGGAAGGGGGGGTGCGAGGTGTCCTGTTTGGGCGAAGATGAGACACTGCGTACCATGTCTGCACCTTCTTCCCCAGACTTGGGAGCGACGTGAGCGACATCACACTTCAAGAATGTTGTGCTTGCAGCCAGGAGACAGGAATCAGGGAGTAAATGTGCACATCCATATAGCATGAGGTTGCCAGATGTGCTCTGGTATTCCCAGCGATCCTCCACCTGTGGGGCTGATTGAGCGTGCAATGTGCCTGTAGCATGCTATTATTTAGTGACTGCAGGGTTGCCAGATGTGCCCAATGATCCACCTGTGGGTTGGGATCACGAGGTCCATGTGCCCACAGCCGTGCATTTTATTCTGGGACTCCAGGCTTGCCAGAGGCACTCTGTTCTCCAAGGTAAATGTGCGTCACGTGGCTGACAGAACTGCACATGCGAGGCGCCGGAGGGCAGGGTTGCCGGGGGCGATATCCGTTTCATTTAAGCAGCGCATTTTAAATGCACATTAACCCCATTTCAAAATGCACTCATCTTACAGGGCGGGGGGCCCAGATGAAACGAGTTACAATGGGGAATTGTGGGATGTCGGGGGGGTTATGGATGTAGCTGAACTCTGGCTTTTGGGGATGGTGTGTGAGTGGCTCTGTGCCACCCGCAGGCGCGTGCTGCCTTCGTACCCCTGCCAGGAAGTGGCTCTGTCACCACATCACATGCAGGCGCTTAATTTGCCGCGGTGGTTGGGGGGCAGGCTCATCACGCATCTCGCGTTCCTGCCCTCCACACCCCCCCCTGCTGGACAAGAAGGGTGATACCACTGTGCTGCGCCAGGCATGCACTGGAGGAGAGGGCGGGCATGACTGTGGTTGTAAAAAGGGTGCATGCGTGGAAAGGGGGACACACGGAAAAGCCAAATCAGTGAGTTAGGGAGGTGCAGTGAGAAGCAGGAGGAATGAGCTGGAGAGGTGTGTTGAGATGCCAGAGGAGGGAACTGGGGAGGTGCAGTGAGAGGCCAGAGGAGTGAGCTGGGGAGGTGCAGTGAGAGGCCAGAGGAGTGAGCTGGGGAGGTGAGCAGTGAGAGGCCAGAGCTGGCTTTATATAGTGCCTTTCACAGCAGAGTCGTCCCAAAGTGCTTGAGTGTGTCGCTGACCTTTGCATAACCGAGCGTGCCGCAGACCTCTGCATTACTCTCGCCTGAACGTAAGTGTTCCCTGTGTGTGTCTGACCTCTGGTGACTATAACCTGCGTGTAACTGTGACTTGAACGTGACTGTGATCTTAGCGTGATACGGGACGCAGCTGGGTAAAACCCCCTTATGCTTACGAGGTGTGATAGTATAAGGTATCCATGTGTTACCTTCACGCCCTTTTGTTTCATTTGTGGGACAGGGAGGTGGAGACATTAATGGGGGTTCAGAGGGAATGCTTTTAGGCAGCAGGGTTGCTATGGCGATAGGTAAAAAAAAAACCTGCAAGCTTTATTCTTTGTGAGAACACCTGTTTCTTACTGCGGGGCATCAATTAGGGCAGATTTATGGAGAGCATCGTTAAGGGGTGGAGACTGGGATGAGGGAAGCTGAAAGGGAAATGAGCATCCCCGGGGAAATCAGGAGCTAAATGGGGGAACAGATACAGCGGGCGAAGGCGTGCGGTGAGGAAATGGGCCATGATCTTCCCCGCCGCATAGCACTAAGCTAACAGCGCTTTGCCATGCAGTCTGGCCTGTGTCAGATTATTTTGCTCCCCGTCTTGGCTGCACTCTGTTTGATCTCAGCCGTAACAAGAGAAATCACAGCTTTGCCAACTGCTTTTTGTCGCCGTTACCGCCGTGCATCTGTCCTGCTCATGTTTGTGACGATCGCCAGGTGGCGCTCCTTGGCTTTCTTCTCGACAGAGCGGAGTTCGAGCTTCTCAGTTCGAGCTACGTTCCCAGACATCTTCAGGAATCGATCGTGGAGGAGGAGCCGTGCCTTAAGCCCACAGGATAGGCTGTTTGATTTCCGTCTCTGCCAAACTGCCCCATTGCCCTCCCCCAGGAATAGAGAGGAATGCAGAGAAGCCGCGATGCGCGCGGTCATGGCCGGCGGCAAGGTCCCAGACGGCGGAGCGTGTTGAGAGGGCCAGGTGGGAGACGTTCGCTTCGAACACCCCCGGGTCGTGGTGCTGGCCAGAAGCGCACGCGTCTACGTGTGCATCCTGCCCTCGGGCCGTCCCGCGTGAAGCTGACGGCTGCCCCAGCTCTGTTCCCTCGCATGCTTCTGTGCTTTGTGTGCTTTTTAAAATTGTTTTCAGAGGAAAAGCTTCAACTGCGTTCGGTTAGCCAGGATTAGGAACAGTTGAAATGAATACGCTGAATTAAACCTAAAACCTCACTTTCTGAAGTTTTATTATTTGATACCGTAATATTTTAGGAGACAAGTTTACTACCCTCCAGTACTCAGCCACCAGACCATCCATCCATCCATCCATCCTCCACCCACTTATCCTGATGAAGGTCATGGCAAACTCTGCACCACCACACTTCAAAGCGGGATCTGGTGTCAAAGCCTCTGACATAAACCACAGTCATTTGAGGCCCTTAAACCTGAAAACGATGCAGGTTTCCCCCATGCACCCATTCCAAGACTTCCTGCTTCAGCACCACGGACAGCTCTCACACACCTGTACCAGTCTGTACAGGTCCATGCCCCTCGTCCCCCGCATCAGTATGTCCTTGTACAAAAGAACACAAGAAGTCTATTTGTTTTCAAGAGATTTATTATCATTTATTCAAATACATTGATTTCCCTGACCTCTTTGACCTATACCATACACCGATAGCTCTTGAATAAATGGAGTCTTACTGCTGGATTGGATAAGCAGGCATGGTAAATGGACAGACGGGTAATTTTCCTAACAGCTTTATGTGCGATTTTGTGCGTTTTAGCCACTTTAAATTGCTTCATTGTTATTTCACGCACGTGAAACGAAATTGCGATTGAGACAGAACAAAGAACAGTCTAATAATAAACACTGAAGAATAAATGCTGGAGGTGGGGAAGACAAAATAAAAATGATAAACAATAGCAGTCAATAATGATAGCAAAAATGACACAGTGCCAGTAAAGCAGTAACATCTTCACGTTGATGCATTTGACAGATTGATAGAAGATGTGTAAACCAAAAAAAAAACTGAAAATGATTCTATCACATAAAATCACATAATATATACATGTTAGTAATACATAACATTTGTTAGTGTAAGTGCAAGGTCTACGTATAATATTAAAAGTCTTGGCCTGGGTACGTCTTGCGTCTTTGCCTTGGCAACCAGCCTCACGCTTGTCAGCTCTCTCTGTTATTGTGGGATCTTTTAAACTTTTCAGTGCCATTAATTCAGCTTTTTTAATATTGAGTCCAAAAACATACGTACAGTAGCAACTTAATTTAGGTTAGGCTGTTTGTATATTATACAAAAAGGCTTAATTTTAATGAAAAAGTAATTTGACATTCAAAGGATGCAGAACAGTACTGTTTATTTAGAAATTGGTAATAAATAGACTTGTTATGTTATCATTCAGGCTAGCAGACCGTTATGGATAGAGGTTAGAGTGGCCCACATATTGTCATTGAATTGCTACTCACATACTGTATGTGAAGGGGTCACAGTACAAGAAAACAGTGCTTTCGGGACAGTGCATATAGACAGCAGACTGTGCAAATCAACACAACCACTGTAGTGCAGATGTGTATTGTCAGGGCTCATGAAGTAGGTGCATTTTTGCATTTATTTTTTTGTTGCATTACATTTTAAGATACTGCCATAGCAGACTTTTACGAGGGTCCCACATAAGTATTTGTCCAGCATGTTCCCATGCCTGCTGCCCCCGAGAGTTTGACCTCTGCCCTTTGGCCCCTGCTTCCTTCCTTCCTGTTTACAATCTCACTATATCAGTTTCTTTAAAAACACTGCGTGGCTATTGTTAAACATATTGTGAACGCTTTTATTGCTATAGTCATAATGTGCTATTGAGTTTATTTTAATTTAATCTTAGCTTTAGCATTATTTACAAATTACTGGAAAATGATGAACTATAAAAGAGAAGAATGGCGGTTATTTTTCAGTCTGAAAGAGAGCTGGTCCCCAAACAACACAGGGCCACTTTGAATTTTCCCACGAGGCCTGGGCTCCGATTGAGAGCATCGTTTGGATCGCATAATTAGCATCGATAATGGCTGATGGGCGTGATTGACACGTTGGAGGAGGGAACGAGGGCCCCGGAGGGGGTGGAGCTGGGGGTGAGAGACAGAGACCAGGCTGACGGCATGTGACAGCTGGCATGAGTTATTAATGACGCTGATAAATGGAAACGTTCTGGTGATGTAGAGCCACGGGGGGGGGGGGGGGACTGCACAAGTAATAAAGGTTTCTCTGTTCATTTCTTTGTTGATACTGCTGGCTAAGAAGCCAGTGGACGCCAGTATGGGGGGTGTATGTGACGATGCATGCCACATTCCAATATTCCCCCCCCTTCATACACACACGCGCACATGCACACGCACAGAAGTATAGCTAGTCTGTGCTCTGTAATCTTGCCCCAGAATGCTACTTCTGTCCTCAGCAGTTTAGCCCTATGGTGTCCCGTGTGTGTCCGTGCTGTGTGTGTGTGTGTGTGTGTGTGCCTGTGTGTTCTGCCAAGGCTACCCTGTTCCGTAAACACAGCTTACTGTGACATCAGAGGTTCTCTGCTTGCTGATTGGCTGATAGGGGGGAAGCAGATTATTCCTGCAGGCTGCTGGAGGCGGGGGATGAGAGCACAGGGACAGCGCGCACTGGCAGAGGAGAGCAGAGCGCGGCAGCGGGTCGGGCGTTAGGCCGTCCGCTTGCAGTCGTGTAGCCACTCGCGCGTTATTTTGGGTTCACCGTCTGGACACCGTGCCGGGGGTGTGATCTCTGCGGCGCCGCTGCAGCGTTCCATCCTCAGCCCCCGCGCGGGGCGCTGCCTTGCTGGTGCGTGAAGGGCAGAGCAGCTGGGATGGCCGGGAAAGCCGGCATGGCCACAAGGAAAAGCACGTCTGTCAGCCTGGTGATGAGCTTCCACCAGTACCTCCGCGGTAGGAAGGGGGCGGGGTATGTGTTTGTGTGTCTGTGAATATGCGTGTGTGTGAGTGTGAATGTGCTTCAGTGTATGTGTGCGTGTGTCTCAGTGTATGTGTATCTCTGTGTTTCTGTATGTGTGATAGGCAGAGAGCAGAAGCTGGATAGTGGGTCTCCGCACCGCGTTTGACACTCTGAACTCAGCGAAATGCTGCCTGTCCGCCCACAAGTGTGATCTGTGTCTAGGTGGGATGCGACCATGCCCTGCTCCTTGTGTCACTATCTGCCTGACTTTACCTTGGATGCCAGGGGATAGTGTGGGGGAGTGAGTGGTGGGGGTGGG
>JAABNX020000045.1:20018389-20038764 GCA_015163995.2 Mormyrus lacerda
GGACATCAGCCCAGGGTCGAGAAGCAAAGTGGGACATGGGCCGTTAAGTCTCACCTCACGGTCCCTTGGAGGTTTGAACACCCAGATGTTGCTTCCTGTCTGTCCTGATCTGTTTGACGTTACTCAGCAACATAGGGGTGTGGGGTCTGAGGTGTGTGCGTGGGGGGGGGGGGATGGGTAGTGGGGGCTATCAATCAATAGCTCATGTTTCTTCAGAACCCACTTCATTAATTCACAAAACTAAAGTCTGAGAATATGCATTGTGTGTGGAGGGGTGCTTTTATGTCTGCCATGGAGGCGGGGTCTTGAGCTGTCAATCACATAGGGTGCTTCTGTCTGTGACAAGGGGGGCGTGGTCCTGAGCTGCCAGTCACACTGGGGGGGGGCAGCTTGAGATCCTTCACAGAGGACAGGACAAACCCTGCTTTCAAGGGGTCAAATTGACTTATTTTGAAAATCATTGCAATGATGCACACCACTGGTTTGCTTTCCAGAAATTGTGCGGTAAAATATATCAAATTGGACAAAGGTTAGGCTTTGGCAGGCTTGCTGTTAGTGATTTTATTGTTCTTACTATTTTTTAGCAAATATGTTTGTTAAGCTCTATATGGTTCGGCAGTGATTTATTATGAAAGGCGCTACAGTATATCAAAATGAAATTGTGATGTGCTACATCACAAATGAGTAAAAATCTGAGCTGTCTACCTGCTGTGTTACAGGGCTGCTTGCAGCTCCTGTGTTAACCTTCAGACTCCCATGAACGATGCCCATTGTTAGACGTTTGCAGCCGTTTTATGATTAGATTCTGTTGTGGAATGTGAAATATCCAAGTGTTCCGCTTTGGCTTTGAGCTTTGTGTTTGGAATATTTGCGTTATTTTGGCTCTCTGACCTGAATATCACGTTCTACCCTTGTTCTCTGAGAAAAGAAATGCTGTGCTTAAAGGAGTTTTTTGGGAACATGGTTTGTGGGGACCATAACAGGGTTTAAGGGTTTGGGACAGCAGCGTGTGCGGTTGGAGACGCGGGACAAACCCAAGCGTGTGCGGGGATATCTGTCAGACACACTGCAGAGCCTGTACAAGCTCTCCATTCAGAGGCAGGATGGGCCTTGTTTCTGGAAAGATCATCAAAATGTCAAACCGCTGTGAGCCGTGCCCTAATGAAGTGTGGAGGCGGGAAAAGTCAGGAGGTTGTATACGTCAGGAGATCAGAGAGCAAAAGGCTGTCGCTATAGAGGCGGTTGTCCTGTTGCTGATGATGGTCTTTTTTTCCTCTGCCTTCAGATGAACAAGAGGCAGTTCAGAAAAGGACTTTCACCAAATGGATCAACTCACACCTGGCCAAGGTAAGGAGGAGCTGCAGGCGTCCTTGAGGAGAAGGCAGATGCCCGAACACATCCGGGTGTTCACCTAGTTTACTGTATGTTATAGACCCCAACATCTACCGGTGTTTCCAGCTAGTATTTGGTTCTCCTGGAGCTGTTGGGGTCACAGACTGTGTTACAGACATTACAGTTTATGTTACAAATTATGCAGTTACAGTGCATTACAGACACTACAGTTTGTGTCACAAATGATGCAGTTACAGTGCATTACAGACATTACAGTTTGCGTTACTGGTGGCACAGTCACAGTGTGCTTTAAACATGCTACAGACACTACAGTTTGTGTAAAAATTACGCAGTGTTATGATGCAGATACAGTGTGATACACTTGACTATTAAATTTTACAGACATCACAGACACACAGTTATCAATAGTCCGCTTGCATTTTGCATTTTCAGTTACACACCTGCAGACCTAAGTAGCTCGGAATCCGTTGAGCTGGGGCTTCTGTTCTCAGTACAATGGCCACAACCCAGTTTGGGGAGGGATTAGCGCTTTTGGCAGGGAGAGAGTAGGTCAGATGTGCTGCTGTGTCTGTTTGTGTTTGTCTTTGGTGGGGGTTGGCAGTTTGGCCTGAACGAGTAGGCACTGCTGCGGTGGTGAGTCTGGGGGAGGAGTCACATGGGGTTGGAGGCGGGATAACAGGTATGTGGGTGGGGTCCCAGGCTATGGGAGGGGTCATGACCAACATGGCCACACAATGGCACGAAATTAGCAAGTCACTGAACTTGGTTGTGTTCGGCTCAGCCAAGGCCCCCAACCCCCTAGCGTCTGCGTCAGGGTTTGCGATGTAGCATGTTATGCTGAAGTGGCCAGGCTCTCTGTGGATGTGGCTAGACCGCTTCCCCAATCCCCCTGCTATTGGGGCTTTGCACAGGTCCACAGCTGAGGGATCCATGCTAATGTGTGTCAGTCACATGCCTATATACACATACGCACACACAGTAAGCCGAAGGTGCTGTTTGTTTACGCCGTGTGCCCCCCACCCCCCCATGCCTGGCGTCACCCAGCCATGTGCCCACCCCTTCACATCACATACGCTCCGTTCCGGCCATCACATCCATTCCAGACGTCACACTGCCCTTGCTCGGTTATTTAATCCCTTGCCCCCCACCCCCGCTCTCTCATCCGTGGGTCGCTCCCACATCCCTGTCCAAGATGTTATCCCCCAACGACACGGCCCCTCGATTTGATTTCATTTGCTGCAGCCCGTCGCCCCCCATTCTAGCGAGCTGGACGTTAATCCGAAGGCGAAGCCGGGACTGATGCGCACGCCCGTTGATGCTTAAAGGACGGCGTCTGGTGTGATTCGCTGAGATTTGCTTTTATTCGTTTAGCAGATGCTTTTTTTGTGAAGCGATGTACTTTTTTTGTGGATGCGCAGTTGACAGTTGGAGCAGTGAAGTGTTTAAGGGTCTTCTTGAGGGCCCATCAGCAAAATAACTTTCCTAACCCTGGGACTCGAAGCAGCAACCTTCTGATCAAAGGCACAGTGCCCCAGCCTTTTGAGCCGTACACCCCTGAAATGTCTGATTTGCTGCAAATGAAAGGGGGGGGGGGGTACATATCCCCAGATGTTGGTCTTGCTCTGCCCAAAATATCAAGGACAATGGTTGCATCCTCACCAAACGAGACCAATCCCCTGATTCATTGCACCCCATGTTCATTCTTGGGAGGCAAGTAAGTTGACAAGACCACAAGTACGGTCTTCGCGTTCTTGGTATTGAGAAACACCCCCAGGGTCTGTTTTGCTTTCCAGTATCGGCTGCCTTGTGTGTCACTCCTCTACCTGGTTAGACTCCCCGCCCCTCTCTGGAACTGCACGCTTTCCTGCCCGAAGGGTTCCAGCGAATTTTCAGCCCCATGTGAAAAGGCTACCTGGCTATCGTTCCCCCATCTCACTCCATCTCACGAGTTTGAGATTGTCATGGCGATGACTGCTATAATGTCTTGTGATTGGCAGGCTGAACAATGAATGAAAGCCACACTTTCCTCTTACCCTAAATCACTCCATCTAAGTAAATTTATTGCCTGCTCTGTGGGGAGGATAAATGGATACGTCTCATTTGCTCGTTATCTGCTACTGAGGTGATATCGACCGTCGTACGCCCCTGTTCCCGTGGTCGCCGAGCAACAGAACTAATGGTCTGCTTCCTGCTCCCAGGGGACCGGGTCTCACCAGTGTGGTCACCTTGTACAGTTAAAACTGTCCCCTAATATGGTTAATGCACTGACAGACGTGTCAGAGTCTTCTGTTATGGACCTGTGGACCTATGACCAATAGCTGCTGGTTCAGATCCCAGCAGGAGAATCATTGTTGTGGCGCTGAGGCAAATTGCTCTCGGTCGAAATCTCATCACCTATTTTATGCTTTTTGGTTAAAAGCCAGACGGTGCTGAATGGATCAGCGTAACTAACCCTGAAGCGAGCAAGATTTGTGGAAACAGGATTAAAATTCCCTGACTTTTAATTTCACAGTCATGGATGCTGGAGTCAGCACAGAATAATACTGCATTATCTCTAAGATCCTTCTGATTGTGCTTTCAGGGGTGTGTGTGTGAAATGTGTGGAAGGTGTTTGTAAGTTATGTTGGTTTATCTGGAATTGTGACGAACCTCCTCTCTGTCCTGCACGATAGGGGGCACTGTTTCAGACCCCAGTGCCTTTGTACGAGCTTGCAGTGGTTCTGAAGTCTTCCCTGGGAGTCGCAGGGCAGAAGACAAGGGACACCCTGGATGGGACGCCAGTCAAATATTGGAGCAGATTAGCAGTTTTTCTAATAGGGTGAATGTAGTACTGACATATCTGTAGCATGTTGCTTGCGAATGATGACAGAGTCTGGGCCGGCGAAAAAGCTCTATAGTTTAGTAGCCAGGGGGCGCCGTCAGTCTGAACTTCAGCCTCTCCTATAAGGGCAGGTGAAGACTCGATTTATGGGCTGCTGTGATGGGAATCTCAGCTCGTCCCGTTAATGAGCCAGGGCCGGTGACAGCACTGACGAGACACAGAGCCCTCAGGCATGCTCCCACCCGGCGCCTGTGTCAGCGAAAACAGCCAGCCACCGTAAACCATGCGGCTGCAAACGTGCACGCTCTTAGCCAATCAGCACACGTTCAGCATCAGCATAAGGATCTGTGCTTATTCTATCACTGCATCAAAAATGTGAAATGCATTTCCTAAAAGATGTATATTTTATTAATATCGCAGAGACGGCGTGATTATATGGAAATGCCACTTATGACCTAGGGGTCAGTGGGGTGAATTTCCGGGGGAATAAAAATAGCTTATGAATAGTTAATTTAGTTATGAATGGCTGATGTCTTCCCCTGAGTGTGTTTCCTATTGTTTAAATGTTTCTCCTCTAGGCAGAAGGTGTGGCTTCGCTGGTATGGAATCGGGGAATGAGGGAGTGGGGGGGCGGGGGGGGTAGCGCTGGCTCAGCCGTTAGCGGGAGACAGCAGCTTTGACAGATCCTTCTGAAACGGGCTTTTTTAATCCCTAAATGAAGCGGGGATTGAAATGTACTTTGCTGGTATTCGTGGCCGCTTAAACCCCTTGAATGGCGTCACGTGATGCGGCATTATGGGAGATCCTTAATGCGCTGTCGAGGGGGGGGGTACATGCGTGTGAGCCAGAGAGGGACTTGGGCTCGTCGTAATGGGGTGTCTGCCCCCCTCCTTTTCTGCTTATCAGCCAAAGCCCATGTCACAGTGCGTCAGTAAAGCCCCAGAACTCATGATGTACTCAATGTGTACTTGCAATGTACTCACTCTGTACTTGCAATGTACTCACTGTGTACTTGCCATGTATTTATTGTGTGATTGTTGTATTGTGTAATAGTGGTGTTGTCTGTATCCTGACTGTGTAATCACTGTGTTGTCCCTCTGTACTTTCTGTGTATTCACTGTGTAATCACTGTACTGCCTGCATAGTGCCTACATTATCCTCATAGAGTTATTGTACTCCCTGGATGGGGAATGAAAAATAGTTTTAAGAACGGTTCGTTGCCACTAAAAAGTATTCAATCGATCTTTTTCATACTTTGCAAACCCATTGTGTGAAAATCCGGAACTAATCAAATTTTGAGGCAAATCTCAGCAAAACTGAAGCAGCATTGTGTGCTCAAGGGCAGCAAAGCGAAGGGCAGCTCAGACACAGTTTTTGCAGACACAGTGTATGGGTGAAGCTCTGGATATGTTCAAATTTTGAGACAAATTGCACCAAAATTGTATACTGCTGGTGTTATTCTCTGTAGACACTCTGTGTTATTTTCTGCATACTGTCTGTGTTGTTCCCTGTGTTCTCTCTGTGTTATTTTCTATAAAATCTCTGTGTTATTCTCTGTGTACTGACTGTTGCTCTCTGTGTGCTGTCTGTGGTATTTTCTGTATAATCTCTCTCTTATTCTCTGTGTACTGACTGTTGTTCTCTGTGTGCTGTCTGTGGTATTTTCTGTATAATCTCTCTGTTATTCTCTGTGTACTGACTGTTGTTCTCTGTGTGCTGTCTGTGGTATTTTCTGTATAGTCTCTGTTATTCTCTGTATACTTTCTGTGTTATTCTCTGTATCATCTGTGTGTTATTTTCTATATACTCTATGTTATTTTTTACAAATTGTCTGTGTTGTTGTATTGTCTTTGTGCTCTGACGGTCTGCTTGCCGCGTTTGTACTCTGATCAAGCGCTGCTCAGCCGTCAGTCACACAGAGAGCCTGTCAGACAGGCGTGAAGCACATCACAGTTCTTAAGCACATTACCCGCATTAATAAGTGATTAAATGAGTGTGCATTAGCCATTATTCTCTGATTAGTAACGACTGTCTTTGGTCCTTCCCCCCCACAGCGCACACCCCCCCTTGTGGTGAACGACCTGTTCGAGGACATCAAGGATGGGGTGAAGCTGCTAGCCCTGTTGGAGGTCTTGTCGGGCCAGAAGCTGGTGAGTCTCTCGGATTCATGAAGGGTGAATCTATTGTACTGCTGATCCTTCCTATCGGGACACTGAGAAGTATCTGAGAAGCTTCTGTATCCCTCAAGCACACTGTGATGATGGGACCATTATAGAAAAAGAGAATGTCTTTTTTAAAGTCTTGTGGTTTCCACAGGGATGCATTAAAGTGCTGTCATGAAGAAATCCCACTGCTGTGTATCGACCTGTCTGCTTAATACTCCCTTCTATCTCTCCCTCCCTGGCCCCCTCCCCAGCCCAGTGAACAAGGCCGGCAGCTGAGGAGAATCCACTGGGTGTCCAACGTAGGCACGGCGCTCAAGTTCCTGGAGGGGAGGCGGGTACGTAATCACATCTGCCGGAATCGCGTCCCGGGGGAGAACGTGTTTGTGTTCAGAGCCGGGCCCAGCTCCCCCTTCTAATGAAATCTCACTGCAGCTGCTGTTTGGTCAAAAACACAAGACTCCATGTAGGGCTTCAGCCTTTTCCGCAAGGACCCAGATCAGTTCTGCCTGTGATCAGAAGGTTGCCGGTTCAAATCCCGGGATTGGCAGAGTGATTCCCCTGTTGGGCCCTTGACCGAGGCCCTTCACCTCCACGTGCTCCGAGGCCCTTCACCTCCACGTGCTCCCAGTTGGGCTGCCTGATACTGCTTTCTCAAAACAATTGTAGATCACCTTGGATGAAAGTGTCTGCTAAAATCAAAATAAACCAGCACCCGTTGGAACCTCCCCACCCTTGTGGCTGGAGGGATTAGCATTTATTAACCCCAGAGGAAAGCTGCAGGTTGTCGCTCCACTGCAGGGGGCACATGAGATGGTGGCTGTCTGTTGTCCTCTCATCTCTGCTGTCATTTCTCTGTCTGTATTCTCTCTCCTCACCCATGCGGCAGTCCGCTTACAGGGGATCTCCGGTTAGTGACAACTCACGGCTTGTCGAGCCTCTGCACGCTGCTGTCTGTAAACTCTGCCTGTGCATGAGGCCTCCGCATGTCGCACATGTGCGTTCCTCACCTACCCTGAACCTGTGATTCCCTTGTATGTCACTTGCATGTTAGTTTGTCCTCATACTTTTACAGACTGTCCCTGTCTTACACCCCATGTAACTTACGTCTGGCACATACCGTTTAAAAAAAATGTAAACATACGCGACTATCCCAGTTTCACACAAATATCCCAGTCTCATTCTTACACCTAAAAATCAGAGCGATCATCCTATTCCAACATACGTCCATTATGACGCATGACCTGCCTGTCCAAACTGAACCCAGCTGTGAATTGGGGACAGTCTCTATTTGGATATTTGGGTTCTCTGTTCCATGTACTTCTACTCAATGTAACTGTATAGCATAGTGTACTATTTTTATAATGTTGCTAGAAGATAATGGTAACCTGCATGCATCATTTCAAGTAACTGGAATTGTACTCATGCATAAAATCCATTCAATGTATCTCGGGTTATGGGGTCTGTTAATACCATGAAGTGTCATTTTGCGTATGATCTTATCTGTCGCTTTAAAGATTTAACACCTTCCACAGATCAAGCTGGTCAACATTAATGCCACGGACATTGTGGATGGGCGGCCTTCCATTGTGCTGGGCCTAATGTGGACCATCATCCTCTACTTCCAGGTAACCTTGCACTTGTTTATCTACCCAGAGTGATTAGTAGTGCTTCTCAATTGGCACTGACTCTGCTCAGCATGGCTCCTCCTAGGAATTGAGTCCTCATCCTTGATTGCCGCCGTGCCCTCGTTTGCTGTGTAAGCTCTGCCTCTCCCACGCTGACGTCCCCTCCTCTCTCTGTCGCCCCCTGCAGATCGAGGAGCTGACCAGCAACCTGCCAGTGCTGCAGTCGCTGTCCAGCAGCACCTCCTCCATGGAGAGCCTGGGCAGCTCGGACACGGCCAGCCCACCTGTCAAGAAGAAGGTGCTCACCAAGGTCCATGGCAACGCCAAGAAGGCCCTGTTGAAATGGGTGCAGTGCAACGTGACCGCGTAAGGGCCAGATCGGGTGTACACATGTTCTCGCGACAAACTAGAAATGCAGCACCGCCTCTGCTAAAGGCCCCTGTATTCTGAATAGACATCAAATGCATAGAGTCGACCCTGCATAGGCCCCCCCCACTACGATCTGGAAAAAAAACATAAAAAATTTTGGGTCCCTTGGTGAGCAAAAGTAACATGCGAGCGAGGTGAATAAATGCGAATACAGAGATCACGCGAGAGGCTGCCGTAAACGCACTTTGCGTCCTCCAAACCTGCACCGTACATATATTTTATGCATTTATGAGTTACAAGACTTTTTGTGGGTCGTCTGCAGCTTTCACAAAACTCCCAAAAATACTGACGTGTGTTTGCGTATGTCTGCGTGTGTATGCGTGTGTATATGTGTGCCTGCGCGTGTGACCGCACACTCGTAGGCGTCTGGGTGTGGAGGTGAAGGACTTTGGGCCCAGCTGGCGTAGCGGGGTGGCCTTCCATGCCATCATCCACTCCATCCGGCCCGAGCTGGTGGACATGGAGCATGTGCGGGCCCAGAGCAACCGGAAGAACCTGGAAGAGGCCTTCACGCTGGCAGAGGAGAAGCTGGGCATCCCGCGGCTCCTCGACCCGGAAGGTACTGTCCACGACAACTTCCTGAGGAGAAACATCTTGGTTTCTCCAGGTGTTTTTTGAAGACGTTGCTATCTAACGGAGGCTGGCGTGTCGCATTGCTCGCTGTTTATTTATGCCATGGGACTGAGCTCTTCCTTCTTTCCTCCTCAGATGTAGATGTGGACAAACCGGACGATAAGTCCATCATGACCTACGTAGCCCAGTTCCTGAAGCACTATCCAGACGCGCACAGAACTGAGTCCGAGGGGCAGCCGGAGGAGGTAAAGGCTTCAGGTTTCACTCTCCAGGTGCTAAAAACTGGGTTCTGCATCAAACTCTGTGCAGAATGGGTACAGATTCATGCCTAACAACTAAACATGTGTGATGCTAATTAACTTGGGTCTGATCCTGCAGTCTTAATAGATGAATGTGAAAGGAGATAGTACTGAGATAACTGCATTGTTGGGCGCAGGCCTGTTAGGCCTGTTTCCCAGCAGCTGAGAAGGCTTGTCTCATTCCTATTTGGAAGCTCTGAAGCGCCAAGACTTTTACTGCCGTTGGACCAGAGTGCAAAGTCTAGTCCTGGGGGAGTTTAGCCGTTTGTCACGCCACCCTCCCCCCCCCCCCCATGTCATCCTGGAGGGCTTGGTTGTGTCTCTTGGCTGGCTGCAGCAAATGGCCTCCCCCCCTCCATCCCTAACTGGGAGCGGCCTGAGGAGGTCGTCCTACCCCCTGTGCAAAATGTCCATCGTCACTGGAACTGGCGGCACTCGTTTCTGAGCCAGTGTTGCCCCTAACCCTAAATTAATACTTGGCATGATAACAGACGCAAACAAACCTGCGATGACCTTTCTGTCTGGAGTTCATTACCCAGGGTGCACTGGCATGCGTGTGACCCCTTAGGCCAGTGTTTCCCAACCCAGTCCTCAGGGACCCCAGACAATCCATATTTTTTCTCCTTCCCAGCTTCCAACCAATCAAGAACTTAGAACACCTGGCATGGGTGTGTTGGGAGCCGGAAGAAAACAAAAATACGGACTCTCTGGGGTCCCTGACGACTGGGTTGGGAAACACTGCCTTAGGCCCTGTCTCCTCTGTGCCGCTACAGCGCAGCCCCTCCTTTCGGGCCCCATTTGTAGCGTCCAGATCCTTGCTGTGCTTAGCATCCAGCCTTTCAGATTTACTTCACAGAGGTCACATGGGGCCCATAGCGTACCCTGGAAACCCGACACGTGTCCTCCGCTGGGCTGAACCCCGGGAAGGGATGTGTTTCAGACCATGCAGGAACTCTAAGCACCCTTGGCCTATGGGCCTGGACTCGTTTGTCTCTATGGGTTATGTGCCCGTGTCTCTTTTCGAAAGCTGCTCCTGATGAGATCCATTCAGTCAAAGGTTCCCAGAGCTCCTCCAACACAGCAGACCTGACCCTCATGCTGATATACATTCTCTCCTCTCTGATTGCCTATGGACTTGATGGATCATTAGAACCTCTCTCTCTCCCACTCTCTCTTTCTCTCTCTGTCTCCCTCTCCCATTCTCTCCTTCTCTCTCTCTGTCTCCCTCTCTCCCTCTCCTTTTCTCTCTCTCTCTTGCCCCCCCCCCCGATTACCATTCCATTTTCTGCCTGTACTGTGCCTCGCCAGCCCATTCTTGGCCACACCCCAGCTTACGTACTCTCTTTGGCCTGCCTGCAGGTAAGCTTCAGCTTCAAGGCTCAGCTTGGGGGGGGGCAGGGAGGTGCTTTCTATCACCCCTCCACCCAGAATCTCATGGGAGGGGCTGGAATGAAGCCCCCGCCCTCAACCAACCCAATATCACCTCTCACAGCCCCCCCCCCCCCAGTACTTAATTAGTCAAAAGATGGATGAGGCAGGATTGCACTTCTGGGTGTACCACACAGCAATGCTTGGCTGGCTGATTTAAGCCCAAAACGGTCCCTTCTCTTCTTCTCTGTTGCTTGTATTGTGTGCTGGTGTCGTACTTGGTTGCAGCGCCCCCTGTTGACAGCCTCGTTTTCCGCACGTCTCTTCCTTTCTCTTTCTCTCTCTTTCTCTCTCTCTTTCACTCTCCTAAATGCCATGCTGCATCCCTCTCTGTGCCTTGCTCTCCTTCGCAGTTTGCTCTTGGTCCACGAGAACTTAAACAGATGCTAGAGGTATGTCTAGTCGAAGGTAACGGTATAGATAATGTCTGCTGATGACGCTCCTGGCTTTGTGGCCTTGCCCCATCGTATCTCTGCTTGCTTGTAATGCCTCCCTTTAAGCCGGGCAGCACAGCGGTTTGGTCTTAATGGATGATTGGTGGCAGGCCTCAGGCTGATCGGCCTGTGTCCCTGAGCATGCTTCTCAATCTCTGCTGTGTGTGGAGTTCAAAAGCCTCCAGAGCTGAACCAAACCTCAGAACGACAACTCCACTATTTTCAAGCTTGACATCTTCTTAGGTTCCTATTTGAGGTCATTGAGTTGACGGTTTGATTGGCATGCCGTTTGACTGTCTAGACTGGAATGTCATAGGCTGCTGGCTGTCGAATCCGGCAAAAGGGCGGGATTAACGCTATGCTCGTCTCACCCCCTATGCACAGAGAGAACAGCGGAAGGTCCTGCGAGAGACGAAGGCTGGGTTAGATAAACTGGAGAAGAAAGTAACCCATGCCCAGGAAGCACAGGGCAGCTTGGCCGACAAGTACCAGGTAGGCTCCCAAAGGGGTGTGGGCAGTAGACGGGACTTGGGTCAGGTGATGGCTGGGGTGGCGACCTATGCATGCACATGTGGGCATGTGTGTTGGGGCATGTGGGTGCCCGAGCCCTGACCGGAGGTTTCTGGCAGTCCTTCAAGGTGCTCTACGTGCAGTACGAGGGCTGGCGCAAGCAGACGGACGCTCTGCTGAAGCCCTGGCAGGCCGACGGAAAGCTCACCGTGGATCAGGCGCTCGTCAAGCAGGCGTGGGAACGTGTGTCCTCCAACGTGAGGCTCATAGGCGCACCTCATACTCTAAACGTTGCACGGGTCCGAGATAACGCTGTGGGAGTGTCATAGAGACTGGGGCTGCACACTTTGGGGTGGGGATTGACTCAGGTCAAAGGTACGAGCTCCTAATCCAGGTCTCTATGTTCCTACTCAGACACCGTGATCTTCTTATGTCACTTTAAACTCTTACGCAGACTCTATGGTCTTTATTGAAAGGTAGGAGCCACTAATCCAGGCCTCCATGGTTTTCTTCAAACACAGCGATCTTCCCTTTGCTCACTGTAAGCTTTTTCACAGACTCTGTGACTTGCTACACTAAAGTAGACTTTAAGACCTCCTGCTCTCACACTATGAGCAAACAAGAGAGACTGCCACACATACAGTGCGCCCTGGGAGCAGTCCAACCCCGTTGTTTGGCTGGAGCTTGTGTTTTGCAGCTTGAATTGGGACACGGACAGCCCATGTCAGTGGGGAGAAGGCGGGGGGGGTGGAACAGAGAGGGTTTTGTTAAGAGATAGGCAGAAAGACTCCCCGCAGGGTGAGATGCACTCCCGTGGGAGTTTAGCCTTCATGTGCAGCTAATGAGTTTTAGCCAAAGCGAGAACATTTAACTGTAGCGCTGAATTTTAGCCATAATGCTAAACACGTTAGCCTCACCTTAGGAGCTAGCCAAGCTTTAGCTGTAGTGCACAGCTAGCAGGCTTTGCCGGCGTGCCACGGCACAGCGAGTGACACTGTCGGGTTCCTGCAGATTCAGGACTGGCACCTGGCACTGGACACAGGCCTTCCGGGCCCACTAGGTGACATCGGGTCGTGGCTGCACCGGGCTGAGGTGGCCCTGAAGGAAGACATCCCCGTTCAACAGAACCACGAGGAGACGGCCAATGGAGTCCGGCGCGCCCTGGACCAGCACAAGGTACCGGATGAGGGCAGGACCCCTCAGAGGGCTGGGGGGGGGCGGTTTCATCCCTATACTGACTCAAATGCTTTAAATGCCTAAATAAATGCCTAAAGAAATTTAGGAAGAAAAGTATAAAATGCCGTGGTTTATAAACACAATCATGGGTCGCTTAACGACAATGATCCAGTCTGAGAAATTTGTCATCAGGCAAATTTTCTTATTGTGAGAACATCATAGAACATATTTACACAAACCTAGATGGAATAGCCAACTACACACATAAGCTGTGCTATAGGCTAAATGCTGATAAAAATAAACAGTATAATAAATACATAAACCAGTAACATGGATGTTTACTATCGTTATCAAATATTACGTGCTATACATAATTGCATATGCTACACATTTATACACTCGGCAGTGCAGTAGCTTTGTTTAAACCAGCATCACCACAAACATCAGAGCAATGTGCTGTGATACAATATTACGATTAGAGCCGGAAAGTTCAGGTCAGGAAAGTACAATCCGGACCAAGATTTTGTTTCAACCAACCAGTTGAGTACTGTGTGACTGTGAGTCTTTATACTCAACTGGTTGGTTGAAACAAAATTTTGGTTCGGATTTATACTTCCTGGGTATGAACTTTCCACCTCTGCTTAAAATGGCTATGATGTCTCTTGGCATTAGGAATTTTTCAGCTCTGCTATAATAAAGGACCGCTGTCCTATATGCGGTCCATTGTTAACTGTTACGTCATTATGTGGTGCATGACTGAGAATAGATGACAATAATAGAATGAGAATAAATATAACTACATATAAAATTTTAACGTGTAGTTTATAAATGCTTTATAGATTTATATTGTGTGGTACCGAGTCAGACAGGCTGGTGACTTTATGCACTGTGGATATTAGCCTTGTGCACTTACACCTGTGTGTGTGTGTGTGTGTGTGTGTTTGTATTGTGGTGTGCGTGTGCATACAGGAGCTGCTGACCCACCTGGAGGAGCACCATCGGGCCTTCCAGCAGATCCAGAGAGATCGCTCCGTCAGCGGAGTCTCAGTGCCCCCTGAGCAGCTGCAAGACATGGCAGAGAGGTGGGGGGGGGGGGTCACACGTGTGTACCCTAACCCAGAATGCAACACTGCCAGGCACAGAAACAGACAATGTTCTTTGCGTTTCTTTACTGATGTTTCATTTTAATTCCCAACAGATTCAATCACGTATCGACTTCATCTCAAGTCCACCTGGCTAAACTGGAATTCTGGGAGTTGAAGTACCGCTTGCTGGCATTCCTCGTGCTGGCCGAGTCCAAACTCAAGTCCTGGATCATCAAATATGGTCGTGGAGAGTCAGTGGAGTTGCTGTTGGAAAACTACATTGTAAGTATCTGGGGCCGCCCCCATCACCGCTGATCCGACTTCCGCCAGGTCCTACCCACCTGCATAAGATTCGTGGTTGAGATTGGGAGGCTAAGGGGCAGAGTTCAGTATGACTTGTTTAAGGAGCATCGTCTGGTGTCCACACAAGGGAAAGAGGACCTCTCAGGCAGGTCCGTAGCCATGGTTTGAGAAATAGTGAGGGTCGGGACCCTGGGGTGGCTCCCGTCAATCACTTTATTGATCCTGTCCCTTCCAAAAGCTGTTAATTTTTTTAAGTAATTAGTCATGTGAAATGTTAGTTAGCCTAATCTCTTCGGGTGAATATTTGCCTTTTAATTCTTAAAAAAATACCGACCTCAGTGACCTCAAAGCTGGCTATGGTCCTACTTTCAGGTACATCCATGCACAAAAGGCAGAGGTGGAAATTTCAGCTCCAGAAAATTAAAAGGCCAAGATTTAGTTTCTGCCAACTAGTTGAGTACTCTGTGACTCTTTATGCAAAACTGGTTGGTTGAAACAAAGCTTTGCTCTGGATCTGTACTTTCTGAACCTGAAATTTCCACCTCTGACAAAAGGCAGAAGCTTTCGGAGGGAATGTATTTGAGTAACTAGATATTCCAGCTGAGGATATCTGTTTAGAGGGAGGTGCAGGCATTGTGTCAAGGGCAGTCGTGATTTTTCAGAATGCTCGCTCTCTACTTCCATCTTTAAACAGTCTGTCATCGAGGGGCAGAAGTTCTTTGAGCAGTACGAAACAACATACCAAGCTCTGAAGCAGTCTGCTGATTTGTACGTGAAGGCAGACATCACAGGTAAGTTTACTGATGGTTTAACTGAGTTTATAGATAGTTGAGTTGGGTTTATGGGTGGTTGATTTGATTTTATGGATTGTTTGATTGAGTTTGCTGGTTTGCCTGAGTTTACAGATGCTCGACTGAGGTTACTGGTGGTTCCAGTTTCAGCAGAGTCACTTTGTCACCCTCCTACTCTGCTGTAGTTATATAGTTTTAGTTATATAAACTGGGTCTGTGTCCCAGTTCAACAGTCAAGGAGAAATTGTGTCACGTGTGAAACACATGCATCAGATAAAGTGTATGTTTTTGGGTATACTGTGCTGTAAAAATTGTTTGTCATTGTGTGCGTGTGGAGGGAACAGAGAATAACACCCGCTGTCACACACACACACACACACACACGCACACACGCGCACAAGAAAAGGTAGATAGTGTCACCGGAAGATATGTGCTGAATCATCCTGCAGCAGTACAGCTCTGTGACCCAGATCCACAGCGGGAGAAGAAGGACACAAGGGTGTGGACTTCACAGCTTGTCACTGGGGCTGTAGCCTCAAGGCTCTGCCAGTTGTACCCTATATCTGTAGCTAATTGTACCTATTAAGGTACAGAAATGGAACATCCCCAAGGTACAAACAGCATTAATATACCATCAATGGTACAAAAATGTACCTCGTAGTCCATTTATTTAACTGTATTTAAAAGGTACATTTACCCTTGATAGTACAGCTCCAGTGACAAGTGACAATTACTAAGTGTCTGTGTGACCTGCAATGGATTGGTATCTCATCCACCGTTTAGACCTGCGATGTACCATGTGTTGCCTTGTGACTCTCTACTCTACTTACTCTCTATAAGTGTTTGAAAGATGGATGGATGGAAGGATGGATGGATGGATAGATGGGCCTGAGATGCAAATCTTGCGGAGCTGCTGACTCCCCCATAACGCCGCCCTATTCATTTTCAGCTGAGGAGCGGGAGGCCGTGAGCCATTTCCTGGGTGACACGTCTGCTCAGTGGAAGCAGCTCTCTGTGGAGCTGCGCAGCGTGCGCAGCATGCTGGAGGAGGTTGTGTCCAACTGGGAGAGGTACAGCAGCAAGGTGGCCCACTTGCAGGCCTGGCTGGATGACGCTGAGAGCACGCTCAACCAACCCGAAAGCGCCAGACGGGTAATCCCGCCCCCATACCCCGAGAAACGGCACGTCGTCTCCCTGCCGAACTCAGAGCTCCGTTCTCACATCTCCCAATGCTTCCAGGAGTTTTTCCGGGACCTGGCTCACTGGATCGAGCAGCACGCAGCCATGAACGACGCTGGCAACTTCCTCATCGAGACGTGTGATGAGACAGTGTCCCGGGAGTTAAAGCAGCAACTGCTCCTGCTGAATGGACGGTGGAGGGAGCTCTTCGTCAGAGTCAAGCAGGTCTTTAAGATATTCATCATTGCACAAGTTAGCTGTGAGAAACTTGCTCGCAGAGATGGTGGGAGATCTTCAGCATGGTCTAGAAGATCTCCTAAATGATGCATCATTACCTCATTGACCCTCTGGATCTGTCATATTCAAGCAGAGACTGTCAGTTTCAGTCAGAGGAGAGGAGAAGATAAAGAGACTGTGTATGTGAGATGACATTGTTTGTCATTTCCACCAGGATTTGTTCAGCTTTAAATCATGGCTTCGAGCTTAGGGCAGACCAGCCATGCTATGACCACAATATGAGCAATAATATTTCATTAAAGTCTAGGTCAGAATAGGATGGGATATCACCAGACTTAGTCAGCAAAACCTACAAAAGTCAGATATTTGCATCCCAGTGAGTATCATAATACAGTCCAGGCCTTGGGAACCCACAGTCGGTTCATGTTTTTGCTCCCTCCGAGTTCCATGTTCCATGTAAGACAGTCCACCCTGAGAGGGAGCAAAAAGGTGTACTGTCTGTGGGTCCCCGAAAGCCGTGTAGGGAAACACTGTTGTAATAGATTCCCCAAGAAAACCCACAAAGAGGCTTGGCTGCGATGATAAAGGTGGGCTTTGCCTCATTCGCCGCCATGTTCTTGCCGCACAGTATGCTCGGGCTGATGAGGTGGACAAGATGAGGAAGGATTACCTAGACGGGGTCTCCTCCCTGAACGACTTCCTGCAGCTGGCCAATGACAAGATGGTCTCCACAGTGCAAGTGTCCCTCCTGAATGTCAGAGCCTTTGTCCAGGACATGGAGGTAGGTAGCCATCCCTGATTTCCCACGCCGGTCATTGGCTGCTGGCGCTGGCCTTCCTGCAAGCTCTCCTCTGGATGCCCGCAGGATATCAGGCAGAAGCTCTCAGCCGCGGAGGCGCAGTACAAGACAACTGCCCGCAGCGCTCAGCAGCTCACCAAAGACAGCCCACAGAAGGAGGCGGAGCAGATGATGGCCACCATGGCGACCATAAAGGAGCAGCTGAGCAAGGTGTTCTTTACATTCCAACCCCTCCACCCCACTCTGGCAGCCGTCATTGTACTCTGGCTGTCCTCTGAGCTTCTATGTGGCTACGAGACTGTTGATTGGGAGAATGAATCCAAGAATTTGGCTTGCATCGATTTTTAGGTTGTCCTCAATTAATGAAAACCTGCTCCCTAGCCTGTCTAGACTAACTTTGATCAAGTTTGTGAATAAATGTTGAATATAATCCATCAGTGCACCATGGAAACCATTATACTGTATATAATTAATGAGATTGATGCAGCTATTTAAAGAATTAAGCCTGAAAGATGTAGGGCTAGATCCGAACATGCCTGTGGTATGAAAGGGCCCTCTCCGCCTCACCCCGCTCGACTCTCTGTCGCCCCCTGTCTGCAGGTGAGGGAGAAGCACCTGCCCCTGCTCAGGGAGTCCCAGGCCCTCCTGCCCAGCCTGGAGGAGACCGAGAAGCAGATCACTGGTTTTTACCAGGCTGTGGAGAGGGCCAGCAGCATCACAGCATCCCGAGACTTGGATGCGCCCGGAGACATCAAGCAAAAGTGTCAGGTGAGCAGATAGTGTTACCATGGATACATGGGGTTGGGAGGGGGGCAGGGAACTCCCCTCCCTTCATCCCCATCTTGCATCGCATGTGAAGCACTTTTGATGTTTACATCAAACTTATTTTCGACAAACACTCGACTGGTGCCTTTTTACTAATGAGAAGTTAAACATTGGAAGGATCAGTTAAGAACTGATTGATGCAGGGTAATTAATGGTGTGTGTTGGTAGCCGGAGGCAGGAGCTTAAATGCTGAAAAAAGAAACAGGGTTAAGCCGCATGGCATTGGCAGCAGGGGGCGTCTCAGGCCCCGCCGAGCTGGCTTCGGCTAAACAGCGGGCGCCCCTGGCAACTGGGGAAGGCAGTTTATGCAAGCACGGTGTTCATAAGCCGGATCCCGAGGGGGGACAAAGGCTTCGGATTAGCCGAGGCGCTAGCACATTTAGGGTCACCGTCTGCAGGACCTGATTACGATCAGTTTAGTGAGCGCCTCCTCCCTCCAGTCACAGCTGGCCTGTGGCACCGGGAGATATCTCAGCTCTAAACCCAGGCCTCGACGTTAGCTGAATGGCATGGATGGTAATCTGATGGACAGGCTAGTGGGTAAAGGTTACCGGGATGTGTGGTGGTCTCCATGGGGACCCTTTTGTCCATCTCTAGAACCTCACAGAATCATACGGGATGGTGTCTTGTTCTCGGGGGGGCATGGGCGTAAATTACGGGGGGGATGGGGGGTTGTAGCCCCCGTAATAAATCAAAACCAGATAATATAACCTCCCCCGATAATCATGTTTCCCCCGTAATGGGTGGAGACCTCAACCACCCCAATGTTCCAGCCAAAGTTACGCCCTTGCTGGGGGTGGTAAATGGCTCTGTGGGCTATGATGCTGAGCCTGTGATCAGAAGGTTGGTGGCTCTATTCCCAATGTTGGCTGAGTGATGTAACTGCTGGGCCCTTGAGCGAAACCCTTATCTCCTAATTGCTCCAACAACCTCATGATCTTGTTCTCCCAAAGACAGAGATGCACCTCACCTTTATCCAGATCTATTAAATAAATTCAATATATGAAGGCTTCCCTGCCCATGCAGAAATATAAACACAGCACTTAGAGGCAGGGAGGTACAAGGATGTGAATCGACCTGCACCGGATAATGATATTCCATGACATTCCAGGTCATGCGCTCATTGCTGATTCTTTGTGCTCCACCATGCTGTCGACCTTGGCTACACAATGCATGCTTTGCCCTCACCCCCCACCCGTGTCCCAGGATCTGACCGCGCTCCAGCAGATGAGCAGAAAGAGCCTTGCGGCCGTGCAGCAGAGTCAGCAGGGCCTGCAGCTCACCCTGGGCTCCAGCAGAGCCCTGCAGGCCTTCGACACGGCACTGCTGCGGCAGAGAGTCGGCGACCTGCAGGCCACCTTGCAGGCAAGAGTCTCCTGGGCCTGGAGGGGGGGGGGTGAAGCCTTTGCGTTTCATCTCGCAGCATAAAAACGCCATGTTAGTGTATGTAGAGACCTAGCGTAACATTTCTGGGAAATGAAAGGCAAATGGCTGCCCTGCTGTGGTGTGGGGGCACCCAAACGATAGTTACCCTCATGGGCTATCAAATTAATTCTCTCCCACCCTCTATTGACCTCACCCAGCCTGCAAATTATCATTAATAATGGGGTTAATTAATATTAAAACATATGAAACGGCTGTGAAGGAAATTAGCAGCCAGTTTGAGGTTTGGTGAATTTGCCTCCCGCATGGAGCCTCTGCAGCCCCCCAGGGTCCTGCTGATGGATTTCTGTAGGTCTTTTGAAATGTAATTTAGTAGCGAAGACTAACATGGGCCTGCGACCTGACAGATGCAAGATCATGGCCCAGGAGGGACGCTACAGTAATATCGTAGATAAAAGCAATTTAATTGACTTGGGAAATGAGATTTGTCTATGAGCAGAGCCTGTTTTGATTGGTGTATAGACAGGATTGATATATGGGCGGAGTTTGTTTGGATTGGTGTATAGACAGGATTGGTCCATGGGCAGAGCCTGTTAGGATTGGTGTATAGACAGGATTGGTCCATGAGCGGAGCCTGTTTGGGTTATTTTGGAAATGAGATTGGCTCATGGGTAGAGCCTATTTGCATCATGGGTGAGATTGATCCAAGGAGAAAACCTTTTTTTCTATCAGCAAACGGGAGGGATTGGTTCAGTAATCACTGTTTGTTAGAGCTGAAGATCTCTGGACTTGATCGGGCTTGATTTCTATCATTTTACACGGGCTCGGGCCGGGCTCGGGCTTGCGCAGTTAATGAGTGGTCAGGTGATGCATTTCGATTAGTGTGAGAAAGATGCGAAAATGGATGCTGAGGAGGTGAAACGGAGACTAGCCTCTGGAATAAATGATGTTTAAAAAAAT